>JANAVB010013150.1:2500-120450 GCA_029216955.1 Iris pallida | reverse complement strand
TTCGGAAGACCGAAATTACCCGAAAACCCAAATATCGCAGAAGTAAACCAAAACAAACAATAGATTTAAACCGAGAAAATCACAGAGCTATTCCGAAGTTAACTCTCGAAAATTCCCGAGAAACCGACGGAAAATTTCTGAAGGAAATTTGAAAACCCGAAATTAACTCGAAAAATCCACAGAACCAACTATAAATCAAAGAACGTTTCCGAAAGGTTTTCGGAAAACCCGAAATGTCTCGCTTACCGAATTCCGAGGAATTCGTGGACCAAAAATCATCACAGACTATAAAGATGGATACGGACAACGGAAATATACCAGAAATTGCTCGGCTAGAGCTCTCAGGTGAATATAGGAAGAAGAAATGGATCCTGCAAACTCGAAAGATGCGGACAGCGAATTAGGACAGCAATCGGCTGCGGAAACTTCGAATCTGGACTTGCGAGGGCTGTGAACAGCAAGTCGAGAGCCGACGGACCGCGGGAAGCGAGGGCAGCGGGTCTATGACCAGAACGGCCCGGACAACGGACATCAGGCCAGAAGGGTCCGCAAGGAGGTGGGACGGCTAGGGCACAGCCAGTCTGGCGGGTCCGACCGTTCGTGGAGGGCCAGTCAGAGGGATCTGACCTCGGGAAGGCCGCGCCGGTCGAGGGCTCCGACGGTTGGCTGGCCGCGGAGGCGGGCGGAGGCCGCTGGAGATGACGCGCGGGCGGCGCTCCCTCGGGGAACGGCACACGGGTCGAGGCGGGCGTGGGTCCAGCGCACGGAAGTTGGTCGAGAGAAGTAGGACGACGCGATGGCTCGGTCGGCCGAGAGGAGCACCGGCCGGAGGGCCTGGGTTCGCCGAAAAGGCTCGGGTCGGCGTCGGGGTCACCGCTCGGCTAGGGTTTGACTCTGGAAGAGTGGTGGAGAGGAAGGAGAGGATGGGATTTAAATAGGGATAGATCGGGGTTCGGAAGAGGAGCAGTCGCCGAACGATTGGGAGCCGAAGGGGGTCGGCCGAGCGTTGGCGGAAGAAACAAATGAAGGGTTTTTCCTTCTGTTGGAGAAGTGAGAGAGAGAGAGAAAGAGAATTGAATGAGAGTAAAGGAATAATAAAAGAAAGGAAAATAAAAAGAAATATTTTTTTATAAAGAATTATAAATTCTTATATCAAATAATACTTTAAATAATTTTCGAAAATCGAGATTGGCTCGGATTCAAACATGGGTTCAGAAACAGGTCCGGGATGGGTCAGGCCAAAACAAGAAATAAAATAATTAATAATAATATTTTCACTGAACTGGGTAAAAATAATAATAATATTTAGACACTGAATCAGTTAATTAAAAATTACGGGTTTCACATAAATCGATTTGAAAATCGAGAAAAACTTGGCAAAATCTGTTTCCAAAACTTAAAAATCCATCGACATGGGATCCGTCCCGACAATTCGGGCAACATGGTCACGAACTGAAAGCATTGAAAGGTGCGTATCGACTTCGCAGATGTGTGAGCTTTGACGAAATTCAAATTGGTTGCGTGCACGCGACGAATTTGATTCGTATCCGTCGAAATTTACCGTATCGGTCCCTTTGCAAATTCCCCAATTACTTTGTGCACGTTCGCCAACTCAAGCCGATACTTATGCTAACAATCGTATCATTTTTTTGGTCTTGTATGCCAAGTTTGGTCCGATTTTGAGATAGTTGACCGGATCGCCGTTTTAGGGGCCCCACGACCCGACTCAACGGCGAATTTGTGCAAGACCCACCGGAATCCAATTTTGGACATATATTGGGTTCGTCTCGTCAAACCGAATTCGTAGACATGAAGTTTTACGACTTTTGAGATCATAGATTCTGGCACATTTTTTGGTACAAAGCTGGTCTAACGACGGACACTGTTTTGACCCAAAATTATTGTTTTGCTTCTGTATCCAGAATTGGACTTATGGGTAGTCTATCCTAGCTATTTTGTTTATTCTGAAAATGTTGGCAATATCTGTTTCAGCATCCGAGGACAGTTGCAGGAGTTAAGCTTTCGCGGGCATTTGATCTGACAAGTTATTTAGGCGTGGTTGAGTCTACACCAGGCAAGTACACCTTACCAAACTTTGTACAGTTATTTACATGCATGCTCTTATTCTTGTTCGTTCATGCCTCCTTTACTTTTCCATATTTGATATCTTGCCATAATTTATTTTTGTCTCTGATTTGTTATCAATTATTGTCACCCTTAGTTATATCTTCACACAGAACTTCGATAGCGCTATTTACTTGAGCATCTTGACTTGACTTGACTTGACTTGACTTGATCTCATATTCATATTACCTTGACTTGATCGTCTACTGATACTAGGATCGACTACTTGACCACTCTCGACTCGAGAGACCCACGGCAGGGCTATGATAGAGACTCACTATAGTTAGGGAGTACCACGGCAGGGCTACTAGCTATAGGATCGGGAGTACCACGGTAAGGCTACGGTCTTTCAATTCATTTTTGTAGTCATTCTTGGTATTATTATGACATGTCATAGAGTCTTCCATATGATCTTTAATCCCGTTCTAGCAGTTATTTCTTGTTTTCTTGCATGTTATTTACTGTACAGTAGACATGTATATTATGTGTCTTTCTAGTCCCCTGAGGACCTAGTGATCTCTCCAGGTATTAGATGAAGGCATGGTGTACTATTAGAGGAGGGTTGCTACACCAGTGCTGCAGGTTTATTTAGTTGATATTTTATTATTCTCTCATGTTGCATATTTTTATCTTGATATATTCTGCTTATTAGCCTAGTTTAATAGACTCGTGTTTTCTTTTGAGTCTATTTGGACATATATGCTAGTGGGCTGCAGACCACAAACCATATTGTTCCTCCTTGATGTGTGTTATTTATGTGGACTGAGATATAGTTTGACTTGCCATGATTAGACCTATTGCCATAGTCCATACAGCTTATACGTATTCGAGCTGGGCATGAGTCCTCTCGATACGTAGTAGGCATGTATACGATCTACTAGTCCTATTTTAGGATTAGGGCGTTACATATTTTTGTGGTGGCCCATGCAGGTCGAGTTAACCGTTTCGGTTACGTTACTGTACCGAGTGGGCCTGCGAAGTGACTAAACCCTTAGGAATCTTAATCCACAACTGTCTTGACAATTTTTTTGAAATTTCCTACCGCCCTTGAACTTCGTATTTACTCTCGATTACTCTTTCTTTGCTTCTCGGATCATTGCTTCTCTTTCCTTCCTATTCTGGGGTGACGAATAATCATATTTTATAGGATTTATCAAAAATTCTTAAGTTATAGTGTAAGTTAGTTTGGCTATTGTATTGTGACTGCTTGATAGATAAGGGGGATTAAAGATGCCATATGCCATAGGGCATTATGTGTTTGATGAGGTAGTTTGACCAAAGGTGTGTAGATGTTCTAGAAATAGGTTACGCCCTTTATTATAGTCGCTTGATCAAAATAGAGTGGTAGTTTTAGTGTAGACACTACAAAAATTTGTCAGATTAGCGACGTTTATAAACGTCGCTAATCTCGGCCAAAACATCACTAACTTAAGTTAGCGACGTTTTTAGCGACATTTTCGAAACGACGGAAAAAAGCGTGTCGCTAATCGAGAAAACGTCGCAAAACATCGCTATGGCGACGTAAGTTAGCAACAGTCATAACGTCGCTGAATAGCGACGTTATTTGCGACATTTCTGTCACGACCCGCACCCTAGAGTAAGGGCACGAGACGTGGGTACGTCCAGCCTACGCCGCAGTATCGGCGGTAGAACACTGTCCTAGGTCACAACATCTAACAATTGAAGGTAATAACAGTTATACTCCCCGAATGGGGGTGACATAATAGAAATATAACTCAACCACAGCTAAGGTAGAATAGGTAAGATGGAATGATAATGAAAGATAAAAGATGATAATATCCAGGAAAGAAACATCACAGAGATACAACCAAAATTCTAAGTGTCTAAAATAAAATACATGTCTCAGAATATCTCAAAATCTAATACAGTAATCCAGAATAGTAAAGACAGTCCTAGTATAAGAGAGTGTCATCTACTGCTAGTGGATCCTGCTGCTGGTCCAAGTCCAGGCACTCGTCTAGTGTAGCACCGTAGTAGGTAGGGCAGAACGCCTCAGCCTCGTCCTCTGTAATATTTCAACATGTCCAGTCAGGACAGGAGCGATCACAGTACATCTCAACAAATCATAGCAGGTCAGGATATATAATCATGCTAGAGAGTAAGATACAAGAAATTGAAGAATAATATGATAAACAGGAAAGACTGTAAATAAATAGCTACAGTATATAGAGAACTGATAGTGTATAGTGGTTCAGAGCACAAGATGGTTATGTAAACGGCACGATGTTATACACGAGTAATCTACAGAGGTTGTACATGAGTAATCTACTAGATTGAATACATAACCACTTCTACTCCCCCCCGCCTCAATCAATACACAAGGATCTGGCTAAGTTATGTTATTGCACACGAAGTATAGTCGCACACGAGATCATGTGAATACATGAATATACACGATTTCACACGATTTGTACACGAATGTCACGAATACAAGGAGTACACGATATTCACGATAAAGTACACGAACACGAAATACCCGATGTATCCGCTAAGGGGATAACATCGCCCAACAAGATCCATATAGTACTAATCCGTGTTCCAACGTGTCAGCATCATGTAAAGTAATCTAAAGCAGGAAATATACTCCTAATACAGGATATGAAATGATCAGAGAATGTACTCGCCTGTAACCGGTGAATGTGAGAGAATATAGTCTGTCCGAGGAGTGGTGTCTGTCTCCTATAGAACAGTACAAGTCACTATGAGTCTATAATGATAATACGATGCAAATTAATGCATTCTACATGAAACTAGGTCAATCTAGACCAAAGTCAACTCTTGGTCAACTCTGGTCAACCCTAGTCAACCCTAGAAGTCAAACTAGGTCAACCAAGCCAAACCTAAGTCAAACTAGTCTAATCTAGGTCTAGCAAGTTATTCTAGGTTCTAACAAGTCTACTCTAGGTCCCAACTAGGCTAAACAGTCTATTCTAGACTCCATACTGACATACCATGCCATAGGCTAGAAGACTAGGCCATGGGCCAATAGGCTAACCCAAGTCTATTCAACCTACAAAATATCTATACACATAACACACACACACACACACACACACACACACACACACACATATATATATATATATATATATCATATCACATAATACCCCATATATATACATTACATCATGATATATGTTATCCCATACTCTATAACATAACATATCACATAGTATCATATATATATATATATACATTATCACACATTCCTATATATAATAACTAATATATATATATGTAGGTACAATACTATGATATATTATATAGGAACTTATATAAATATAACACAAGGCATATATCTATGGGAAAGAGAGAGGGGACACATGAGTACAAGGGTGTGTCATAGACTAGAATTAAGAGTAAAACAGGTTTTAGAGAAACAGAAAAGGGAACAGTGCTAACCATGAACTCAGGTTTACACAGTTAAAACATTTCAATATAGGAAGATTGGAAACAGGAACACATTAGTGAATTTGAACCCTTCTCAGGTTAAAGTTCATTTCAGTTCAAAAACTAGAGGAGGAAATCTTAGGTTAATGTTCTCAGGTTTATACTTAACTAACATTCATCACAGGTTCTTACATATGAAACCCCATTCATCAATCCAATTTTATTTCCAGTTTTCAGATCACAGAAATTGAACCTTTCCCCCCTTCCATACAGTTAACAATACTAAATCTTATCAGTTCAAATAACACCCTTATCACACATACCTATTAAATAGTTCTCTAATGCAAAATTCAGATTAATGTACAGTTAACACAAGGGAGGAATTCAATTCAGTTAAGACCTATAAATCACATCTATAACTCAGTTCAGTCAAATGGAAAGACAATGTATATATGTGCAAATGGATGTGTGTATAGGAGACAGTAAGGAAAGGAAATGAAATCAGTTTACTAATCAATCAATGCCTCCTTAAACTCAGTTTTATACATATGAATCTCAGGTTTTTTATTCACAGGAAATTTAGGGAAACAATGCAACAATGTATATCTCAGGTTTTATGAAAAGCAATTAACATCCAATTTCAGTGAGGGGACTCAGATTAATGTGAACAAAAGAATCAGTACATAATCATATAACTCAGGTTTTCACACAAAACTGGTAAACCATCCCATTTTAGTAAATGACAGTTAAAAAGAACCAACCCAATATTCAAAATCTCCTTCACACGACCAAATCCTATAATTGAATGTAAAAGATTAGCTAATAGGAAAAGTAACATGTGGGGATCAAATATCAATTGAAAAAATAACACAAAGGGGAATTAAACTGGTTTTGAATCTCTGGATCAATGATATCAGAACAGTGTATCAGGAATTAGCAGTTCAAGCCAAAATCGAGCCAAAACACAACATTAAACCTAAACTAATATGTAACCTAATGTAACAGGGATTACATAACTTATTAGGATCTAAATAATCCATATAAACATATTTAGAACCATTCAAAATCGAATTAAAACAGAACCAACACCCTGTGCACTGAACCGCACAGTGAAGTGCACGTGCACATGTAATACGTGTCCGACACGACACGAGGACTCGTGAAACTTTGCGAGCCTCGTGTCAGTCATGGACACAACGTGTGTGTTGAGTTTCGTGGGTCGAGACGCTGTATGCAACGAGCAGTTCCGCCCGAGTAGCAGGGGATGCTCCTGCACGAGCGCACGCGTGCACGACGCGTGTCCACGCGCTCGTGTCGACCCGAACTGACACGAAAACGTGCTCAGTGTCCAAGAAATTCATAAGCGAGACTAAAATGGATTTTTCTATTCAAATACAATTCTTAAAATAGATCGAAATGCCCTTTGAGGCATTTCGTCGAACACCATCCTGACCACACTGGTACGTATCCGATACGG
Source organism: Iris pallida (assembly GCA_029216955.1). Taxonomy (NCBI): domain Eukaryota; kingdom Viridiplantae; phylum Streptophyta; class Magnoliopsida; order Asparagales; family Iridaceae; genus Iris; species Iris pallida. The sequence goes on along the minus strand of JANAVB010013150.1, from coordinate 113,438 downwards.
ACACGAAATGGGTCCAAATTCTAGGGTTAGCCTATCCTACTGTTAGGTTAGGGTTAGGACATCCTAGAAATGAATTTTAATAGAATTTAAATACAATAGAAGGAATTATACCTATAGGTGAACAATGGGTCAAAATCCCCAAATGGGAAAGTTTTACAAGCCACCAAACTCCCTCAAATTGTGTTCTTCCTGAAAATACTCATCAACAACAGCAATAATTCTAATATTAGGTCCTATTGCAATTTGTTTGAAGGAATTTGGGTAGAAATGGATTTTATAAGGATTTACAAAGAAGGGGACTCACCTTTTCCAAATGGCAATATTTCCTAAAGAGGCAACCCTAATTTCAAGAGGATATAAATAGGGGGGAACACACTATGGCTGGTCAGATTTTTAGGGTTAGGGCTTGGTCAATGAGTGTGGGCCTATGGGCCATTAAGCCTATTAGTCATAAAATGACTTGTGATTTCACAAGCCATTACTTATCAATCTAGCTCCTAATTTCTCCAAATTAATTCCAATGAGCTAAACCTCACTAACTTAAGTCAACCTAGGTTTTCATCATCCTAATCACTTAGTCATGACCTAGGTTAGCCACTAGGTTAGTCTCCAAGGTCAACATAAGTCAAAGTCACTAAAACACCAAAATCAATATTCTAAAATCACTTAAAAATCACATTAATTATAAATAATAATAATAATTCAAATTAAATTCTAAAATTTTGAAAATGACCAAATACCCTCAAGCTAGAAAAGTGGTAGTGGCAAATCTACCCCCCTTAAAATAATTTTGTCCTCGAAATTTAAAGGCGAAACTAACTGCTAAGAAGGATAGAAAGTATACCTCAAGGTCCAAAAAGATAGGGGTACCGCTCGCGCATCTCATCCTCCCGCTCCTAGGTAGACTCTCCTGGAGAATGATGCCTCCATGCGACGCGTACCAAGGGTATCACCTGGTTCCTCAATACCTTCTCTCGGCGATCCAGAATCTCCACAGGCTGCTCTGGATAACTGAGAGTAGGTCCAACCCTATCTCCGAGTGATCGAACACATGGCTAGGGTCAGCCACGTACCGTCTCAACTGTGATACGTGAATACGTTATGGACGCCCACTAGTGCAGGTGGCAAGTCTAGCCTGTATGCCACGTCACCGACTCTCCCTGATAACGATAGGGCCGATGAAGCGCGGGCTAAGCTTCCCACCTCCACCAAAACGTATCGTACCACGAGTCGAAGATATCCGCAGAAAAACCATATCTCCAACCTAATCACAAGCAAGGTCTCAAGTTACTAAATCAAACACGATCAATCAAACAAAACAAAACAAAATACAACCTAATTCTAATCATATCTCTAAATCTGTACCTCAAACTCCAGCGGCCTCCGGTGGCTATCGGCCCAGTGCCGATGTCTGTCCTGTGCCACGCAAAGTCTATCCCTGATGAGCTTCAACTTCTCGGCTGCATCAACAACCATCTCTGGTCCCAGTAAAGCTCGCTCTCCAACATCATCCCAAGATAAGGGTGTACGATACCTACGCCCGTACAGAGCCTCAAACGGCGACATCTCAATGCTGGCCTGATAACTGTTGTTGTAAGCAAACTCCACCAAATGCAGGTGATCCTCCCAGAACCTCCAAAATCCAGGACGAACGTCCGCAGCATATCCTCAAGGGTCTGAATAGTCCTCTCTGACTGTTCGTCCGTCTGTGGGTGGTATGCGGTACTAAACTTGAGCTGAGTGCCCAAGCTAGTCTGCAGACTCCTCCATAAATAGAAAGTAAAGCGACTATCTGATCTGAGACTATGCTGACGGGAACTCCATGAATCCGACTATCTGTCTCATATATAACTCTGCGAGCCTCTCTGTAGACGTACCACCTTGAATGGCAAGAAGTGGGCCGATTTGGTCAACCTGTCAACGATGACCCAAATCACGTCTTTCTCTCCTGGCGTACGGCAATCCCGATACAAAGTCCATGGTAATATGTTCCCACTTCCACTCTGAAATGGGCAACGGCTGCAACAATCCTCCGGGCCTCTGCCTCTCTGCCTTGACCTGCTGACAGATCAAGCATCTAGCTACGAAGTAGGACACCTCCTTCTTCTTCCCGTACCACCAGACTTGCTCTGCAGATCCCTGTACATCTTATTGGCACCAGGATGTATAGAGTACTGCGATCTGAGCCTCCTGCATCATCTGCTCTCTGAGCTCTCCGCTGGGCACACAAAACGGGAACCGCCTCAGGGCACTATCCTCTGCAAGTAAGAACTCAACATCTCCACTCCTATACTGATCTGCTCTCGGATACACCGCAGAGCCACATCATCGAACTGTGTTGCCTTGATCTGTCCATCAAGTTCGACTGTATCTGAAGGCCCCATACATGCATCTGTACCCCTGGCACAATCACCTTAATCCCAAGGCTCTCTAAGTCTGCAAGCAGGTGCCGATCCATAGTCAAACACATGGCTGTCGGATACCTACTCAAGGCATCGGCAACCACGTTGGCCTTCCCCGGGTGATACTGAAGTGCGATGTCAAAGTCCTTCATCAACTCAAGCCACCTGTGTTGCCTCATGTTGAGCTCCTTCTGTGAAAACATACTTCAAGCTATTGTGATCTGTGAAAATCTCCACCCTCTCACCATACAGATAGTTCTTCCATAACTTCAAAGCAAAAATCACCGCCGCCAGCTCCAGGTCATGGGTAGGGTAGTTCTTCTCATGGGGACGTAATTGCCTGGAAGCATAGGCAATCACCTTCCCATGCTGCTGCAAGACGCAACCCAGCCCCTTCCCTGAAGCATCACTATAAATAGTGAATCTACTTGATCCTGAAGGCAATGCCAGAATCGGAGCTGTCGTAAGCCGCTTCTTCAACTCATCAAAGCTGCCTGATACTGCTCTGACCAAACAAACTCAGTATCCTTCTGGGTCAACCGTGTCAACGGCTCTGCAACCGGAGAAATCCTATACAAATCTCCTATAATATCCTGCCAGCCCTACGAAAATCCTGATCTCTGCCACTGAAGTCGGCGCTGTCCAAGCCTCAACAGCTACAATCTTTTTGGGGTCAACTGAGATACCATCTCCAGTCACCACATTCCCCAAGAAGTCCACCCGGTCCAAGAAAAAGTCACACTTGGAGAGTTTCCCATAAAGCTGCTCCCGCTTGAGAGTCTCTAGCACTATCCGCAGATGCTCCTCGTGCTCTCCCTCTGTCTTGGAATATACCAAGATATCATCAATGAACACCACCACGAACTTGTCCAAGTACTGGTGGAACACCTTGTTCATTAGATTCATAAACACTGCTGGTGCATTGGTTAGCCCAAACGGCATAACCAAAAACTCAAACTGCCCGTACCGCGTCCTGAAAGCGGTCTTGGGAATATCCTCCCTCTTCACCTTCACCTGGTGATAACCCAACCTCAAATCAATCTTGGAGAACACCCGAGCTCCGTTCAACTGATCAAAACGGATCATCGATCCGCGAAAGTGGGTATCTGTTCTTGATTGTCAGGTAGTTAAGTACCCTGTAGTCGATACACATACGTACCGACCCATCCTTCTTGGGTACGAAGAGTACCGGTGCACCCCAAGGTGAAGAACTCAAGCGAATGAAGCCCTTGTCCTGCAGCTCATCCCACTTGCTTCTTCAGCTATACTAACTCGCTGTTGTTCACTCGATAGACATGCTGGGAGATCGGTTCCGCGCCGGGAACCAAGTCTATCGAGAAATCTACATCTCTGTCCGGTGGCCCTGGCAACTCCTCTGGAAACACGTCCATAAACTCTGCGATCAAGGGATGCAGAGCCACCTGCTCCTCAACTGAAGCTCCACAAAAGACTCCGCCGTCCTGCTCTGCCTGTCGTCGGGTGTACTCATACTCTGGCTCTCCTAGCGCCCCGAACAAAACTCTACCCCCACGACAATCAATACGGGCGTGGTGTCTACTCAGCCAGTCCATACCTAATACAATGTCGTAGTTCGGTAATGGCATGACTAGTAGACTCACCCCCAACTCTCGGCCTCCCAATATAACACTCCGCCCTCTGCAAACATCACTCACGAGGATGACCCCACCCCCGGTCGTGATCTTGCAGGTCCTAGGCAAGGGTTCAGAAACCAAACTGTGTCTAACAGCATATGATATTGACACAAAGCTGTGGGAAGCCCCAGAATTAAAGAGTACAAATGCTGGAAGGGAGTCGAGAAGAACCGAACCTGCTATCAACTCTCTTACGGCCTCGGCATCCTCAGCTGCCATGGCAAAGCTCACCCCTGCTGTCCACCCCGTGCCTGCTGCTGGTGCTGTTGGAACCTCTGCTGCTGGGTCTGCAGGGCTGGTCCCCTCTGCTGGCCTGCTGGAGCCTTGGCTGCCCCAACTCCTCCTGGCACCGGACGCATCGACGTAACTGGACACTCTCGCATCTGATGGTCTGCTAATCCACACATCAAGCATCTGCCGAGTCTCTTCTTGCACTCGTCCCACTTGTGCCCAGGCTTCTTGCAGAAAGTACAACTAACAGCCTGCTGCCTAGGTGCCTGCTGCCCTCTCTGCTGCTAGTGCTGCACTTGCTGAAAAGGTATACGGCCCTGATGCTGATACTACTACTGAGCTGGCCTCTGCTGCTGCTGCTGCTGGAAGTGAAGCCTCTTGGCCTGCCCCTGACTGCTACTGCCACCCTGGAAGTCACGACCCCTCTTCAGCTTCAGCCCTAGGTCGTCCTCTGCCGCCACAGCTCCAGAAAATATCTCAGCAAACATGGCGTTCCGGTCGCTCTTAGTCAGCGACCGAATCTCTCTAATCAGACCTCGGCGAAACTTCCTCGCCTTCGTCTTCTCAGTCAAATCATCTATGAACCGGGCCAATCTGCAGAACTCCCCGGCATACTCAGCTACCGTCTGGTTCCCCTGAACCAGAGCCTCGAACTGTGCCTCGATACCTTCCAAGGCAACATCAGGAAAGAACTGCTCCTTAAACAGCTCCTTGAACTGGGCCCAAGTCTGGCCCTCAACTCCTACCCTGGGATCTGCCTGGTACCACGCACGGGCTAAGTCCTGCATCTGACTGCCCACTGCCTCGATCTGGAGTCAATCTGATATCTCCGCCAGTCGGAAGATCTCCTCAATATGCTCTATCCAGTCGTCTGCAACATGGATGCCCTCTGTGCCGAAGAACTCCCGAGGATGCATCTTCTGGAAGTCCTGAATATCCTTCTCCCTCCGATGGGGCTGCTGATGGGTCCCCTGAGCTGTAATCATCTCCACTGTAGTAGGTACCAGCTGGTGTGCCTCATCGATCCCCTGCCTGAAATCTGCAGTCTGCCTCGTCTGCTGCTGGTGGGACTCAAGAATCCTCTCCACGAAGGAGAAGAGATGTGCAGCATCTACCATCCCCGCACGCGGAGGCTGCTGCGGTGGAAGGATCTCAGGAATCACAACTGGCCTCCTGACTGCTGGAGGTGCTCCTCCAAAAGTGGCAGAAACACCGACTCCTGAGGGCTACACTGGCCCTGTGGCACTGGGAGCTGGCTGTTGGACACGAGAGGTGGCAGACCCCTCTCCAGCCTCTCCCGTCACGGGGCGATGCGATCGCGTCTCAACCATCCTGGAGACACAGATCAAACAAGAAGCAATTACTGAGAATGAGTCGAAAAATCAAAGGAGGACAATTTAAATTTCTAAGGAAGACAATAAGCAGCAAAATATATATACGGAATCTGATAAGGAATTTTCCTAGTGTGATTGAGTACCTTCAAAATATACTAATTCCTACTACAGGCTGCAGCGATATTCTAGTTCGAATACCACTACATTTCCAACCTAGACCTGCATGGGCCACCACTAAAAACGTGTCACGACCCGCACCCTAGAGTAAGGGCACGAGACGTGGGTACGTCCAGCCTACACCGCAGTGTCGGCGGTAGAACGTTGTCCTAGGTCACAACATCTAACAATTGAAGGTAATAACAGTTATACTCCCCGAATGGGGGTGACATAACATAAATATAACTCAACCACAGCTAAGGTAGAACAGGTAAGATGGAATGATAATGAAAGATAAAAGATGATAATATCCAGGAAAGAAACATCACAGAGATACAACCAAAATTCTAGTATCTAAAATAAAATACATGTCTCAGAATATCTCAAAATCTAATACAGTAATCCAAAATAGTAAAGACAGTCCTAGTCTAAGGGAGTGTCATCTATTGCTAGTGGATCCTGCTGCTGGTCCAAGTCCAGGCACTCGTCTAGTGTAGCACCGTAGTAGGTAGGACAGAACGCCTCAGCCTCGTCCTCTGTAATATTTCAACATGTCCAGTCAGGACAGGAGCGAGCACAGTACATCTCAATAAATCATAGCAGGTCAGGATATATAATCATGCTAGAGAGTAAGATACAAGAAATTGAAGAATAATATGATAAACAGGAAAGACTGTAAATAAATAGCTACATTATATAGAGAACTGATAGTGTCTAGTGGTCCAGAGCACAAGATGGTTATGTAAACGGCATGATGTTATACACGAGTAATCTACAGAGGTTGTACACGAGTAATCTACTAGATTGAATACATAACCACTTCTACTCCCCCGCCCCAATCAATACACAAGGATCTGGCTAAGTTATGTTATTGCACACGAAGTATAGTCGCACACGAGATCATGTGAATACATGAATATACACGATTTCACACGATTTGTATACGAATGTCACGAATACAAGGAGTATACGACGTTCACGATAAAGTATACGAACACGAAATACCCAATGTATCCGCTAAGGGGATAACATCGCCCAACAAGATCCATATAGTACTAATCCGTGTTCCAACGTGTCAGCATCATGTAAAGTAATCTAAAGCAGGAAACATACTTCTAATAAAGGATATGAAATGATTAGAGAATGTACTCGCCTGTAACCGGTGAATCTGAGAGAATATAGACTTTCCGAGCAGTGGTGTCTGTCTCCTATAGAACAGTACAAGTCACTATGAGTCTACAATGATAATACGATGCAAATTAATGCATTCTACATGAAACTAGGTCAATCTAGACCAAAGTCAACTCTTGGTCAACTCTGGTCAACCCTAGTCAACCCTAGAAGTCAAACTAGGTCAACCAAGCCAAACCTAAGTCAAACTAGTCTAATCTAGGTCTAGCAAGTTATTCTAGGTTCTAACAAGTCTACTCTAGGTCCCAACTAGGCTAAACAGTCTATTCTAGACTCCACACTGACATACCATGCCATAGGCTAGAAGACTAGGCCATGGGCCAATAGGCTAACCCAAGTCTATTCAACCTACAAAATATCTATACAAATAACATATATATTTTATATATATATATATATATTTTTATATATATATATATATTTTATATATATATATATATATATATATATATATATATATATATATATATATATATATATATATAAATATATATATATATTATATATATATGTATATATATATATTATATATATATATATATATATATATATATATATATATATATATATATATATATATATATATATATATATATATATATATATATATATATATATATATATATATCATATCACATAATACCCCATATATATATATATACATTACATCATGATATATGGTATCCCATACTCTATAACATAACATATCACATAGTATAATATATATATATACATTATCACACATTCCTATATATAATAACTAATATATATATAGGTACAATACTATGATATATTATATAGGAACTTATATAAATATAACACAAGGCATATATCTATGGGAAAGAGAGAGGGGACACATGAGTACAAGGGTGTGTGTCATAGACTAGAAACATGTGTGTAAACAGAAATATCACAAGAGTGTGTGTAATGTTCAATGTAAAAACTGGAATAATAGGGAATACAACCTGGAACAGTGAGCAACTGTTGTGTGTGTCAGATATTAAGAACAATGTATACATCAAAGCCTAACTTCCATTAAGAGAAAAATAGGTTTTAGAGAAACTGAAAAGGGAACAGTGCTAACCATGAACTCAGGTTTACACAGTTAAAACATTTCAATATAGGAAGATTGGAAACAGGAACACATTAGTGAATTTGAACCCTTCTCAGGTTAAAGTTCATTTCAGTTCAAAAACTAGAGGAGGAAATCTCAGGTTAATGTTCTCAGGTTTATACTTAACTAACATTCATCACAGGTTCTTACATATGAAACCCCATTCATCAATCCAATTTCATTTCCAGTTTTCAGATCACAGAAATTGAACCTTTCCCCCATTCCATACAGTTAACAATACTAAATCTTATCAGTTCAAATAACACCCTTATCACACATACCTATTAAAACATTTCTCTAATGCAAAACTTCATATTAATGTACAGTTAACACAATGGAGGAATTCAATTCAGTTAAGACCTATAAATCACATCTATAACTCAGTTCAGTCAAATGGAAAGACAATGTATATATGTGCAAATGGATGTGTGTATAGGAGACAGTAAGGAAAGGAAATAAAATCAGTTTACTAATCAACCAAAGCCTTCTTAAACTCAGTTTTATACATATGAATCTCAGGTTTTCTTGTTCACAGGAAATTTAGGGAAACAATGCAACAATGTATATCTCAGGTTTTATGAAAAGCAATGAACATCCAATTTCAGTGAGGGGACTCAGATTAATGTGAACAAAAGAATCATTACATAATCATATAACTCAGGTTTTGACACAAAACTGGTAAACCATCCCATTTCAGTAAATGACAGTTAAAAAGAACCAACCCAATATTCAAAATCTCCTTCACACAACCAAATCCTATAATTGAATGTAAAATATTAGCTAATAGGAAAAGTAACATGTGGGGATCAAGTATCAATTGAAAAAATAACACAAAAGGGAATAAAATTGGTTTTGAATCTCTGGATCAATGATATCAAAACAGTGTATCAGGAATTAGCAGTTCAAGCCAAAATCGAGCCAAAACACAACATTAAACCTAAACTAATATGTAACCTAATATAACAGGGATTACATAACTTATTTAGGATCTAAATAATCCATATAAACACATTTAGAACCATTCAAAATCGAATTAAAATAGAACCAACACCCTGTGCACTGAACCGCACAGTGAAGTGCACGTGCACATGTAAATACGTGTCCGACACGACACGAGGACTCGTGAAACTTTGCGACCCTTGTGTCAGTCATGGACACAACGAGTGTGTTGAGTTTCGTGGGTCAAGACGCTGTATGCAACGAGCAGTTCCGCCCGAGTAGCAGGGGATGCTCCTGTACAAGCGCGCGCGTGCACGACCGCGTGTCCACGCGCTCGCGTCGACCCTACCTGACACGAAAACATGCTCAGTGTCCAAAAAATGCATAAGTGAGACTAAAATGGATTTTCCTATTTAAATACAATTCGTAAAATCGATCAAAATGTCCTTTGAGGCATTTCGTCGAATACCATCCTAACCACAGTGGTACGTGTCCGATACGGACACGAAATGGGTCCAAATTCTAGGGTTAGCCTATCCTATTGTTAGGTTAGGGTTAGGACATCCTAGAAATGAATTTTAACAGAATTTAAATGCAATAGAAGGAATTATACCTATAGGTGAACAATGGGTCAAAATCCCCAAGTGGGAAGAGTTTCACAAGCCACCAAACTCCCTCAAATTGTGTTCTTCCTGAAAATACTCATCAACAACAGCAATAATACTAATATTAGGTCCTATTGCAATTTGTTTGAAGGAATTTGGAGTAGAAATGGATTTTCTAAGAATTTACAAAATGGGGACTCACCTCTTCCAAATGGCAATGTTTCCTAAAGAGGCAACCCTAATTTCAAGAGGATATAAATAGGGGGGAACATACTATGGCTGGTCAGATTTTTAGGGTTAGGGCTTGGTTCAATGAGTGTGGGCCTATGGGCCATTAAGCCTATTAGTCATAAAATGACTTGTGATTTCACAAGCCATTACTTAATCAATCTAGCTCCTAATTTCTCCAAATTAATTCCAATGAGCTAAACCTCACTAACTTAAGTCGACCTAGGTTTTCATATCCTAATCACTTAGTCATGACCTAGGTTAGCCACTAGGTTAGTCTCCAAGGTCAACATAAGTCAAAGTCACTAAAACACCAAAATCAATAATTCTAAAATCACATTAATTATAAATAATAATAATAATTCAAATTAAATTCTAAAATTTTGAAAATGACCAAAATACCCTCAAGCTAGAAAAGTGGTAGTGACAGTTTCTATGTGGTCACCGATTAGCGACACGTTAGCGACATTTTTGCGACGATGTGGTGGCATTAGATTGTTTGTCACATCAACAATTTGGCGACGTTTTCAGCGATATATAAAAACGTCGCTAACTGTTATCGACGAATATAAACGTCATTAAAAACGTCGCTAATTTAAAAAAAAAACAAAAAAACCGATTCCAGAATGCAAATGTACAATCCAAAATACAGAATCCAATCCAATCCAAAATACAGAATCTAATCCCTGGGTCCGCCGACCCCTTCGGTGGAACACTCAACACCGACACGCACAATATAATCCAGAATAGACAAAAAAAATTGGTCGTCTCCTCAAGCCTCTCGGAACATCACAATATGCATCACACATCACACAAACCAATATACATCACAATATGCATCGCACATCACACAAACCAATATACATCACCCGCCAAAAAATAAATATCCATCACAACATCCAAAGGAGATATATCTATCAAAATAAATATCCATCAAAATATCCAGAGGAGATATATCCATCAAAACAAATATCCATCAAATATCGGTTGTCAGAAATAAGTCTTCTGGAAACAAATCCAGTCAATATATGTATCTATTGTCGTCTATACTGGGGCAGATAGAACTCCCTTAGCCAGTGCGCATAAGTAGGATCCACGGTAGCTAGATCAATATCCAGAGGAGATGGATGACTGGAACTCCCGGTGGAACTGTCCTCTGGTGCCACCTCCTCTTTCACAGCTCTCTCGTCTTTAGGAATCACTTCTGGAACAGCTCTCTCGGTGGAACTGCCCTCTGGAGCAGCCATCTGTGCCTCCCTCAAGCGAGATCCTCGGATCTTAGGTGCCATCTGGTAAGAACATTAAATATCAATGAGAGCACGTATATACAAAATTCAACTCAGCTCGTTTGACGATTTAATTTAGCACAGTCTCGAGTATTAAATTATCCATAAAAACACACTTTAGAAACAGTTCAGATTCGAAAACACAAGAAGAATCTTAATCCAGTCCATAAATACGAAATTTGTACCTATCACGTACAAAGCTACTTCCAATCTTAAGACAAACTAAACAGAATTAGTATATAATCATGTACTCACCAGTAACCGGATGTAACTGAGTCCGGGGGTACTCCGGGTCCACCGTGCAGTAACTGGTGGATCCGCTGGTATAGACCAGATGTACTTAGTATCGACCGATGGATTATTATCGTTCTATCGGTTTGGTATAGGCCGTATCGAATTGGTATCGGCCTTAGCAAATTGGTATCGTCCTTAGCGAATTGGTATCGGCCTTAGCGAATTGGAAGGTTTAGTAACAACTGTACGTAGATTTCTCGCTTTTCGAGCTAGAATACCATTGTAAGAGAGTCATGAGAGAGTAAAAAATCTTCTAAATATTGATATTTACGAGAGTTATTGGTCAGTTAATAATATTTTTAAACATAAATAATATTTTTTAACTGGCAAATCACTCCAGTAAATGACCAATTGTAGGAGATTTAACTGGCCAATCACTCCAGTAAACATAAATAATATATTTTTTAATATTGAGGTTTATGAGAGTGAATGACCAATTGCAGGAGATTTAACTGGCCAATCACTCCAGTAAACATCACTATTTAGGAGATTTTTTTACTCTTTCGTGACTCTCTTGCAATGGTATTCTAGTTCGAGAAGAGGGAAATCCAAGTACAGTTGTTACTAAACTTTCCATTATACTAATCCGATACGGCCGATACGTTTCCGATACGGCCGATACCAATCGGATATGGCCTATACCAATTCGCTAAGGCCAATACCAATCCGATATACGGTAGATACATTTCTGATACGGCCGATACCTATCGGATATGACATATACCAATTCGCTAAGGCCAATACCAATCCGATACAGCCTATACCAAACCGATAGACCGATACTAATCCATTGGTCAATACTAAGTACATACGGTCGAGGAGGTGGATGTTGTATCTCATAAATAATTGTGCCAACCAAATCAAAAGAGCTAGACTGTAATTCAATAGACATGTAAGAACTTTAGAGTGTAATTAAATAATAACTAATAACATCAGTAATAGTCCGTGATTTCGATACCGCTACTCTGAACTAGTTCTATACAGTAATAGTCCGCGATACCGAGCTACTCTGAACTAGTTTTATACCGCGATACCGATACCGATACCGTACGTGACGTCGCTACGAACGTCGCTAATAACGTCGCTAATAACGTTGCTAAATTTTAAAAAAATTAAAAAATACATAATCCAGAATGCAAATGGAGCTGGAGCTAGAGATACAATCCAGATATTTACAGAGTACTAATTCATATATGTAGTCCAATACAAATAAGTACTAATAGTAGATAGTCCAATACAAATAGTCCAATACAAACTAGTAGATAGTCCAATACAAATATTCCAATACAAAATAAGTACTAATAGTCCAATACAAAATACATCCATAAAACTATACTACACTAATGACAACCACGCAGCTCACACAAACGCTCAGTGATACGATGATGCAACCACTTCGAATAAGTAGGATCGACGGCGCCAGGAGAGATACAGTCCACTGCAGGTGCTGGATGAATAGAACTCCCGGTCTCACTAGCTACCGGTGCCACATTCTCCTTAACAGTAGGAGGAGCCACCTCAGCATTCAGTGTTTTCTTCAAACGACGTGCCGCTGCTCGGGTCATGGGTGCCATCTGGTAAGATCGATATTCACAAAGAATATAATTGTAACATAAGCAAGCTAACTAAAGGAACCATCATCTCGTTTGAGTACATTTTCGAAAGCAGATTAAAATATTATATTCAATTTTTTGCAAAGTGTGAGAACGGATGGCTCAGAACACAACCCAAAATTTATTATAGCATACATTTGTGTGAATCATCTATGTTCTGTACATATGGTGTAGTATATGTTCTTATCGAATCTAGTATCTGAAGGATATAATAGAATCAAGATGAACCCACACAATGTAATAGTAAGACATCATCTACTACTAAACGATATAGTGATAGGTTGTCGTATCATCATTGCCGAGGGATGAGGGTCGGAGGACAGTCAACTTTATCTACGGCTACATAGTTTCTGCCTCGCCAGTCGAATGGCTGCAGAGACTATGTCCTGATCACCATGTCGTACCGTAGATTAATGCAAATAGAGCTAGAGCTGGAGCTGGAGCCAAAATACAGAATCCAAAATACAAAATACAGAATCTAATCTCTGGGTTCGTCGAAAAAAATAAAGATTGACACACAGTACTAATTCATATTTGTTTTAAATGTGAGAATGGATGGCTCAGAACACAACCCAAAATTCATTATAGCATACATTAGTGTGAACATCTATGTTCTGTACATATGGTGTAGTATATGATCTTATCGAATCTAGTATCTGAAGGATATAACAGAATCAAGATGAACCCACATAATGTAATACTAAGACATCATCTACTACTAAAAGATATAGTGATAGGTTGTCGTATCATCATTGCTGAGGAATGAGGGTCAGAGGAAAGTCAACTTTATCTATGGCTACATAGTTTATGCCTCACCAGTCGAATGGCTGTAGGGACTATGTCATGATCACCATGTTACCAATTAACCAACTAACAAAACTACTTGTTACAAATATCGACATTATCAGTGATTTTGAATCGGAGTATCATATTTTTTGGTGTCGGAAAACAAATAATTATTACTAAATTATCAGATTTTTCGGCACTATCTGTGCCCCTGACCAAGCCCCCCCCCCCCGCACCCCTTCCCCCCTACACTACCCCTAACCCTAACCCTCCGTTTCCCCAGCCCCCTTCTCCTCCCCAGCCCCCCTCACCCCCTACTTCCCTTCCCCAACAGCCACCCCTAACCCTGATCCGAACCCTAACCCTAACCCTCCCCTTCCCCCAGTCCCCCTCCTCACCCCCAGCCGCCCTCACCCCGCCCGCCCCTTCCCCCTTCATACACCCACCCCTAACCCGAACCCTAACCCTCCCCTCCCTCCAGCCCCCCTTCTCACCCCCTACCGCCCTAACCCCCCTGCCCCACCCCCGCAGCCACCCCCCACTTACCCCACAACCACCCGCATCTTCCCTGCACCTCACCCCCCATCGGACCATTCTTCACCCACAACCACCTGTACCCCCTGCCCCTCCCCCCGAGCCACCCGCAACCCCCTACCCACCAACAACCAAAATAGAGAGAAAGAGAGGGGAGTCACATACCGGAGAGGGAGGAGAGTCGCCGGAGGGGAGAGAAGAGAGAGTGAGAGAGTAAAATAGAGGAAATGAATCGTTGGGGGGAATTTAACTAGAATTTAGCGACATTCATCCTAACATTGCTAAATTAGTCGCTATTAGCGACGTTTCGCGACGACTAGCTAATGTAACTAATATACGTCGTTATCACGTCGCTATTTTCGTCGCTAGTAGCGACTATTAGCGATGTTGCAATTAAACATCGCTAATGTGCACAATTTAGCGACGTTATACTAATGTTGCTAAATTTACGTCACTAATGGAGCAAATTTTATTAGTGAGAGACTGACCCTCTACAAGAAGAACCTAAATATAGGCTAACCCAACCCATTTACTATTATGCCTTACCAGTTGTAAAGTTAGGATTAGACATATTGGTTGGTATCACTTAGATTGACTAGGTGAAATGAGACTTATATAATTGTGATAATAAAATGGTTGGGAGGACAAGCTTTCAACATGATCATAGCAAGACCGTTAGTACCAAGAAGAGCAACTAGAGATAACTATCTATAGTTTTATGATAGAAATATTGCAAAATCAAATGGTTTAGGCTAGATTATCACTTGAGTTATTAGGAGACACTGTAGTGACTTAGCGTACCCCTTGAACCATTCCTAGTTACACTAGCACGGTTCTTTGTTAGTGAGTCTTATTTTAATTTTCAGGACAAAAATCTTTTAAGGTGGGTAGATTATGAGGACCCTAATTTTTTATAATTATTTATTTATTTATTTTATATGATTTCTATTTATTATATTATATTTTATTCTTAATTATGACTATAGATATATTTTTTCGTACCTTTGATTTTTGGAGCACAAGAAATACTAATCTTTCGAAACGTTCTTCATGAGTTTTGAAGTAGACAAGCCCACCTTCAATTTGATATATTATGTCCCATCCAAACTTGTCCCCTAGCATTCTTGTGACTTCGTGTAACTTTGGATCACATTGGGCTATTTGACCGTTTACCATAATTCTAGATCGATCTTCGAACTTGAGCTGAGAACCCGACATCGATCAAAACCAATAGACCCAATATATAATTTTGACCCATTTTGAGCCGATGATACACATGCCAAGGGTGTGCAGCCCAATCGAGCCCCCATGTGCTATTTATTTGTGAATGGCACAAGAGACTCATTGGTTGACTTTCCGAGTTCGATTTGACTAGAAAACATATTTGGACCCTAACCTAGCCAACCCCACTTAGTAGAGCCATGATTAGGTCGCCATGGCTTATGTGTGTATATATATATATATATATATATATATATATATATATATATATATATATATATATATATATATAGGGGCTCTGTTCCTTATGGAACAGAACACACGCAAAATCGAGCCCCGCCTTCTTCCCTATCTCTACGATTGGCACAAAACCCCAGCCCGTTCGACCACCTCAGATCAATGGGCGGCCACCCCCAGCGACCGGGAGCCACCCTGGGTTGCCGTAACCGACCATCGGCCGACGAACAGTGGCCGCGCGCACGCATAGCACAAATTAGGACAGCAACAGCAACAGCAGTCGCGTGCCGACACCCCATGTTCCAGGTTTGATTACTTATTCCTCATTGATTTGTTTCATGAACCAATTTTTTATATGGATGCACCACATAACCCTATACTGAACCCTTCAATTACTTTAGATCAATTCATCCTAGATTTCTCATGAAAATTCATGGAAAATCGATTAAAATTGTTCTTAACAGTTCAAAAACTGTTGCATTGTAATACCCATATTCTGAATACGTACTTTGTCAAGCTTGCATATATTTCAGACCTGTATTTTTATTTTTTCAGATTCTGGCCTGTAATTGTATTTTGGCTCAGTTTGCAGATTTTGGTTTTCTTGTAAAACGGGTTTTGGCATGACTTAGTTTTATTTTGTGGAGGAGAATTGGTTTAATTTGGTTTGGTTTAGTTTGGTTTAATATGCATGGAACACCTTAGCCTATGTTCAACCTCACACACACCACAACCACCCTCATTAAAACTCTACCTACTTTTCTCTCTCCTCCATAATTCTCTCATTTACTTCTCCATCTCCTTCTTCTTCCTTCCTCTACACAACTCACCAACACCATAGGCAAGTGCACCTTGCCACCACATAAGAACCACATGTTATTTGTTCATTAGCTAGATTAGGCCATGATGATCAATATTAGTGCTTGACATTTTGTGATTTGGAGTCTCCATTGTTCTAGATCTAGGTTTTAACTATTTTCGGATTTACATGGTTTTGATCTACTTTGGTTAGATTTTTGTGGGTTTTGATGCTTCCATGTGGAAGAGAATTCAATTTTACTCAAGTTAGAACTTTGAAAATCTAGATTTGGCTTTGATTTGACAAAGTATGAAGAATTGAAGTTTTGGAGTTCTTGGAGTTCTTCTCGGGTTGGAGGAGCAGACCTCTCGGCCTGCGCTCTTTAGCGCAAGGCCGATTGCGCAGCTCATCCTTTGGTGAACTGCGCATCCCCTCGGCCAGCGCATTGCGCTGAGCTGAACTGTGCTGACGCTTCTAAGCCCAGCGTTCCATTTTCCCTTGCGTGCTTGACCTATGCGCAATCCACTCCTGCGCAGTCCATTTCTGCGCAATCTATTCCTGCGCAATCCACCCCTGCGCAATTCATTCCTGCGCAGTCTGCTCCTGCGCAATCCACCCCTGCGCAGTTGGCTCCCCGTGCACTTAACTCCTGTGCACTTGGTCCATGCGCCTTGTGCCCCTACGCCCTGTGCCGCTGCGCACTTGGCACCCTGCGCAGCTGACACCCTGCGCAATCCAACCCCTGACCCCCTTACGCAAACCATTGGCTCTTGGAGTTTTGGTTTTATTTCTCTAAGCTTGGCTCTTCTATAGCCCTGGATATTGATAATTTATTAGATATTTTACGCCCATTTGATATTTTACGCCTTTTGTCATGAACTTGATTTTTCTTAATATGTTTGGAATGACTATTGTACATGTCATGGTATGACAAGGAACTTGCATAACACGACAGTGACCCGTAGTGGTTCACTCCTGACATGACCAATCTGACATGATAGTGGCCCGTCGTGGCACACTCCTGACAAGTACCCTGATATGATTTACCTTGATAACTTGATAGTGGCCCGTGGCGGCGCACTCCTGACTTGACTTGACTTGTAACTTGTAACTTGACTCGTATAATCAACTTAACACCGTGGGTGTTCCTGCTTGCTTGCTTGTGCAATCCACTTGTCTTGTCTTGCATCATGTCTAGGACGTGACTTTCTGGTTCCCACGGTCAGGGATTCATACCGAATATGGATTAGGCTAATGACTAGATCAAACTATAGTTCATGGAGAATTTCCAGTCACATGCAATCTCGTTATCTGGGCCCTCTTAATTGGACTTGTAGCTTACCGACGAGTAGAGCACATTTCCAGCGCACTGTCATGTGTTGCACCCTCTAAGTCACCTAAGGGTATATCGTCTCCTGGGCGATGTACCCAACCATACTCTCAACCCGCGGAAGGATAACTGGATGGTCTGCAGGGCTTGGGACTGGGAAATTCTTATTGCATCTTGTTAGTAATTAGGCTTGTGATAACCCTAGTTAGTTAAAGTAGTAAGCCGTAGTAATTGCATGGCCGCTTGTGAATGGATGATGTCTAGCCCTGTCTAAGTCTTGTCTAGTCCCTGTACCTGGTATTCCTGAACGTGATTGTTTTACTTGCTTTAACAATAATGGGGTAGGGACAAGAAGATATTCAGGCGAAGGGTTACAACCCCGGTCCTTGTTTGGTTTACGGGTTGTAACCTGGTTTCCAGAATGGTTTCACGTCCCTAGTCGTTTATTGTCCTGACGCGCTCTTTATTACTTGTTGCTTCTTCCATTTCTTTTCTTATGTTCTGATATGCTGGCTTTTGTTCTTATTTCGTGGCCTCCTTTGTGGCACTTGCTCTTTCTGGGGTTTGACCCAGCTGGTTTTGTGTGGCCAGATTTCGGAGTAGCTCCCGAGGATCTTCCGAACCTCCAGCCCGATGGTGGCGACTAGAAGGAACCCGGGCTACGAGTGGGTTTTCTATTTTGTTTCGCTCACTCTATTGTAAAATTATTCTTTTGAGGCGTTTAGCCGACGAGCACCTGTTAGCTCGATGCACTTTTACTTACTGTCTGCCTACGGGCTGTAAACATGATTAACAAATCCTAGGGTTGATTATGTATGACTTAACTCTTGCTAGTCCTAGCATTTTGTATGACTAGCTTCATGATCAGCTGATATGTAATATTTGGGACGCCTTCTATTGTATATTTGGTGGTCAAACATCTTGTGATCATATTACTTGCTTGAGATTGAGACAATAGGCTTGACCATAAGAGACCGTTGGCTTGTAGTAAACCCTCATATCTAGACAGCCGTGACCGTATAGTTGAGATGTATTCTATTTCAATATACGTAGCTGGCTATATACGCCCCCGCTCTCCAGTATTCTGGTTCTGGGGCGTGACATGGTTTAGGTGGTGGCCCATGCAGATCTTGTGAATCAAGAAATATGAGGGTTTACCGAATAGATGTCTCAATCAATATTCGCCCTTGATCTCCGCCCGTATTTTCAAATTCCTGAAATTCTTGCCCTTATTACATGCTTGTATCGTTGATCTGTCCTGGTCCTTCCTTATTGTTTCTCTGTGTCGTCTTCTTCAGCGGCACTGTACCTGACCCTGCCGATCAGCAAGGAGGAGCACCTCCCGTGGACCAGCAGCAACCTGGAGATCAAGCCCAGCATTCTGGAGTTGCCTCCCGAGTTATACCTCTTGGAGGAGAGCCCCCAGTTCAGCCCGTTTAGCCTGCCGAGCCGGATGATGGTACCTTGGTAGGTCTCATCAGGACCTTGATAGCTTCTCAGGATCGTAGAGGAGATGCCTTGCACCAGACTGTGGCAGATGCTTTGACCAGAGGCGGTTATCCAGGGAACAGCGCGGCCAACAGCTTCAAGCGCTTGAACCCTCCTTTTTTCGACGGCAGCGAAGATGCGATTGCCGCGGACGCTTGGCTTCAGGATACCGAGGTGATTCTGGAAGCAGTTAGGACACCTGAGAATGAAAAGGTGGCGGTGGTACGCCTGTAGTTGTTGGACTTAGCTTACAGTTGGTGGGCGGCGCAAGCCATGGGATTAGTGGCACCCATTGCTTGGGCGGTGTTTAGAGAAAGATTCCAGACGAAGTATTTCGATACTGTGGCTCGGTACGACCTGCAGACCAGATTCACCAACTTGAAGCAAGGAGGCAGAACAGTCGACATTTATGCATCTGAGTTTTCTAGGCTCAGTAGGTTTGCCCCCACCTTGGTGGCGACCGAGTTTGATAGGGCCCAGCGGTTCCAGCAGGGACTGCATTTGGAGATCTTGTTGGCAGTCGAGCAGTTCGAGCACCAGACGTTCGATGCGGTATTGAGGGCAGCTAGGAGGCATGAGTATACCTTCCAGCGGATCGTGGATAGAACCGGAGGCAGGAAGCGGTCCCACAGTCAGATGCACCAATCATCAGCTCCAGCCCCGGCAGCTAGGAGTTTGACCATTGGAACTCCGAGGCGGGCGGCCTCAGTAACGTCGGTTCAGCATTCGAACCCGACGTACCCGCAGCAGCAGAAGCAGAAGCAGACTTCCGCGATGGGATGTTTTCATTGCGGGAAGCCAGGCTATGTGGTGGCAGATTGTCGTAGGGCGCAAGAATTGTGCCTAGCTTGTGGAGCGGCAGATCACAAGATAGGAGCCTGCCCGAATAGGGGTAGTTCTTCCTCTTCTAACCTAACCAGTCCATCGGTTTGGGGACCAGCACCTGTGCAGCAGCAGCAGTACCCGAGGCTATTGTTGTCTCAGGCCCAAGCATTTCATCAGCAGAACCAGCAGCAGTATACCCAAGCCCAAGTGCAGAGCAGGCAGAGAGGTTTCCTGCAGAGGGGACCCGCAGCTAGAGGTCAGGCCATGATATTGGCTATGGAAGAAGAAGTTGCACCATGTGAGGTAGTGACAGGTACTATTCTCGTCAACTCCTTTCCAGCATTGGTATTATTTGATTCTGGTGTATCGCATTCATTCATGTCTGCACGATTCGCGACACGGATAGGATTGGAGCCCGAGTCATTATCAGTGAGGCTCAATATACTTACCGGTAGTGGTCTTGTGGGGGTAGATCGAGTGTTTTCCTCGTATCGGATCATAGTTAGCGGTAGAGAGTTCCCCGCTAGAATTATAGAATTTCCTATGGCAGACTATGATGTAGTCTTAGGCATGGACTGGTTAAGGAACCAGTATGCTAGGATAGACTGCCATGTTGGCAGAGTTGTTTTTAGCATTCCAGGCGAGCCAGAGTTCTTATTTTCCAGAGGCGCAGTGGAACCATCTTCCCCAGTGTTGCGGATGGCAGTAGCAGCAGTACAGTTGCCCCGGATAGTTGAAGAGTTTCCAGATGTCTTCCTAGAGGAGCTTCCAGGGATGCCGCCAGAGCGGGAGATCGAGTTCACTATAGACTTGATCCCCGAGACAGCACCAGTATCAGAGCGAGTCTACAGAATGGCGCCTTCAGAGTTGGAGATTTTGTACAAGATGATTGAAGAACTCAGGACCAAGGGATTGATTCGTGTAAGTGGATCGCCTTGGGGAGCCCCGATGCTTCTTGTAAAAAAAAAGGATGGTACGTCCAGGCTATATGTAGATTATCGTACCTTGAACTCAGTGACAATCAAGAACAGATACCCTCTCCCGAGGATAGATGACTTGTTTGATCAACTCAAAGGGGCTTCAGTGTTCTCAAAGATAGACTTGCGGTCAGGATACCACCAGATCAGAGTCAGAGAGCAGGACATCCCGAAGACAGCTTTTCGATCGAGGTATGGGCATTGGGAGTTCCTTGTTATGCCCTTTGGAGCGACCAATGCGCCAGTCGTATTCATGGACCTCATGAATCGTATTTTCATGCCTTACCTGGATCAGTTCGTGATCGTGTTCCTAGATGATATCTTGGTCTACAGCAAGAGTGAAGCAGAGCATGAGCAGCATCTCAGAATCGTCCTTCAGACGCTTAGGGAGCATCAGTTGTATGCCAAGTTCAGTAAATGCGAGTTCTGGCTTGATCGTATTTCGTACTTGGGTCACATCATTACTCGAGGAGGAGTGGAAGTGGATCCCCAGAAGATTGTGGCTATCGAGTCATGGCCAGTGCCTAGTTCAGTGGCAGAGGTTCGCAGCTTCCTTGGATTAGCCGGCTACTACCGGCGATTTGTTTCAGATTTTGCAAGGATTTTAGGGCCGACGACCCAGTTGACTCGTAAGGATGTGCCGTTTTTTTGGACAACAGAGTGTCAGGAATCATTCGAGAAGTTGAAGCGAGGTTTGATAACGGCTCCCATTCTCACACTTCCAGATGGGTCCGAAGGATTCACAGTTTATTACGATGCTTCAGGCAGAGGATTGGGATGTGTCTTGATACAGCATGGGAAGGTAATATCTTATGCATCACGCCAACTTCGTGACCATGAGAAGAATTACCCGACCCACGACTTGGAGATAGCAGCAGTAGTGTTTGCACTTAAGTTGTGGAGGCACTACTTGTACGGAGATAGAGTGGAGATATTTACTGATCACAAGAGCCTGAAGTATGTTTTCACCCATAAGGACCTTAATATACGGCAGAGAAGATGGCTTGAGCTACTGGTGGATTACGATGTGGATTTGCAGTATCACCCAGGGAAGGTCAACGTTGTAGCAGATGCGTTGAGCAGGAGAGCCGGAGTTTATTTCCTAACGGCGCAACCAGAGTTATTGGCAGATTTTCAGAAGATGGGAATTAAAGTGGTTCTTCTTTTCAGTGTAGCATTGATAGCCAGTCTACAGGTTCAGTCCAGCATAGTTGAGAGGATCCGGACGGCGCAATCTACAGATTCCAAGCTTCAGCGGCTCAGAGCGGAGTGTGAGGCAGGAAGAAGGCCAGAGTTGTGCATTCATGAAGATGGTACACTTCGACATGGCTCTCGTCTTTGTGTACCCAGTAGAGATATTAGACAGGAAGTCATGGCAGAAGCTCACAGTTCGCAGTATTCTATTCATCCCGGTGGCACGAAGATGTACCGTGATATCCGTCAGCACTTCTGGTGGAATGGCATGAAGAGGGAGATAGCCCGGTTTGTCTCTCGATGTTTGGTTTGCCAGCAGGTTAAAACTGAACATCAGAGGCCCGCTGGACTTCTTCAGCCCTTGCCGATTCCAGAATGAAGTGGGAGCATGTGACCATGGATTTTGTGACTGGATTGCCCAGATCCCCAGCTGGTCGAGATGCTATTTAGGTTATAGTTGACAGGCTCACGAAGGTGGCTCACTTTCTTCCCTTCAGAGTTGGTTAGTCTACGGCTCAGTTAGCAGAGATGTACCTCAGGCAGATTGTCAGGCTTCACGGTGTGCCCGTCAGTATCACCTCGGACCAAGATTCAAGGTTTACATCGCACTTTTGGCGTAGCTTGCAAGAGAGTTTGGGAACTCGTCTCCAGTTCAGTTCAGCATATCATCCGCAGACAGATGGCCAGTCAGAGCGCACAATCCAGACTCTTAAAGACATGCTGAGATCTTGTATGCTCGACTTCGGTGGTTCGTGGGAAGATCACCTGCATCTTGTAGAATTCTCGTACAATAATAGTTTCCAGGCCAGTATCCAGATGGCACCGTTCGAGGCTCTGTATGGTAGGAAGTGCAGATCCCCGCTAGCATGGGATGATGTCGGAGAGAGGCAGATGCTAGGTCCAGAGATGATTGCCCAGACAGTTGAAGTGGTCAGAAGGATCAGAGATCGTCTTCAAGTTGCCCAAGATCGCTAGCGGCATTGGGCCGATGCTCATCGACGTCCCTTGGAGTTTGCTATCGGCGACCATGTATTCCTTAGGATCTCGCCTAACCGCGGCGTCATTCGCTTTGGCGTACGGAGAAAGCTTAGTCCTAGGTATATAGGGCCGTTCGATATCCTGGAGCGAGTAGGAGATGTATCCTATCGTCTTGCTCTTCCGCCGTCGCTAAGTGAGGTGCATGATGTATTCCATGTGTCCCAGTTACGACGGTACGTCCCGGACCCGAGCCACATCCTGGACCATTCGGAATTTGTTGTTGGTACCAACCTTTCGTATGAGGAGAGGCCCGTGTCTATATTGGACCGAAGAGAGAAGATACTCAAAAACAAGACTATTAGTTTAGTCCGTGTTGCTTGGGGTCATCACTCTCTAGGTGAGTCAACGTGGAAGCGTGAGGATGATATCCGATCGCGATATCCCTACCTGTTTGACTCGTAAGGTATAATGTCTTCCTTATGCCTTATGTTTTCCATCCCTTGCTTGCATGTATGATTGTCTGATTGCTTGCCTGGTTATAGTTTGCCTGTGATTAATATAGCTTGTCCTTGTCTCTCTAGCCCCTTGATTAAATTCCGAGGACGGAATTCTTTTATGGTGGGTAGAGTTGTAACACCCATATTCTAAATACGTACTTTGTCAAGCTTGCATGTATTTCAGACGTGTATTTTTATTTTCTCAAATTCTGGCCTGTAATTGTATTTTGGCTCAGTTTGCAGATTTTAATTTTCTCGTAAAACGGATTTTGGCATGACTTGGTTTTATTTTGTGGAGGAGAATTGGTTTAATTTGGTTTGGTTTAGTTTGGTTTAATATGCATGGAACACCTTAGCCTATGTTCAACCTCACACACACCACAACAACCCTCATTAAAACTCCACCTACTTTTCTCTCTTCTCTATAATTCTCTTATTTACTTCTCCATCTCCTTCTTCTTCCTTCCTCTACACAACTCACCAACACCATAGGCAAGTGCACCTTGCTACCATATGAGAACCACATATTATTTGTTCATTAGCTAGATTAGGCCATGGTGATCAATATTAGTGCTTGATATTTTGTGATTTGGAGTCTCCATTATTCTAGATCTAGGTTTTAACTATTTTTGGATTTACATGGTTTTGATCTACTTTGGTTGGATTTTTGTGGGTTTTGATGCTTCCATGTGGAAGAGAATTCAATTTTACTTAAGTTAGAACTTTGAAAATCTAGATTTGGCTTTGATTTGACAAAGATATGAAGAATTGAAGTTTTGGAGTTCTTGGAGTTCTTCTCGGGTTGGAGGAGCAGACCTCTCGGCCTGCGCTCTTTAGCGCAAGACCGATTGCGCAGCTCACCCTTTGGTGAACTGTGCATCCCCTCGGCCAGCGCATTGCGCTGAGCTGAACTGCGCTGAAGCTTCTTAGCCCAGCGTTCCCTTTCCCCTTGCGCGCTTGACCTATGCGCAATCCACTCCTGCGCAGTCCATTTCTGCGCAATCCATTCCTGTGCAATCCACCCCTGCGCAGTTCATTCCTGCGCAATCTGCTCCTGCGCAATCCACCCCTGCGCAGTTGGCTCCCCGCGCACTTAACTCCTGCGCACTTGGCCCATGCGCCATCTGCCCCTGCGCCCTGTGCCATTGTGCACTTGGCACCATGCGCAGCTGACACCCTGCGCAATCCAACCCCTGACCCCCTTGCGCAAACCATTGGCTCTTGGAGTTTTGGTTTTATTTCTCTAAGCTTGGCTCTTCTATAGTCCTGGATATTGATATTTTATTAGATATTTTACGCCCATTTGATATTTTACGCCTTTTGTCATGAACTTGATTTTTCTTAATATGTTTGGAATGACTATTGTACATGTCATGGTATGACAAGGAACTTACATAACACGACAGTGACCCGTAGTGGTTCACTCCTGACATGACCAACCTGACATGATAGTGGCCCGTCGTGGCACACTCCTGACAAGTACCCTGATATGATTTACCTTGATAACTTGATAGTGGCCCGTGGCGGCGCACTCCTGACTTGACTTGACTTGTAACTTGTAACTTGACTCGTATAATCAACTTGACACCGTGGGTGTTCCTGCTTGCTTGCTTGTGCAATCCACTTATCTTGTCTTGTATCATGTCTAGGACGTGACTCTCTGGTTCCCACGGTCAGGGATTTATACCGAATATGGATTAGGCTAATGACTAGATCAAACTATAGTTCATGGAGAATTTCCAGTCACATGCAATCTCGTTATCTGGGCGCTCTTAATTGGACTTGTAGCTTGCCGACGAGTAGAGCAAATTTCCAGCGTACTGTCATGTGTTGCACCCTCTAAGTCACCTTGGTATATCGTCTCCTGGGCGATGTACCCAACCATACTCTCAACCCGCGGAAGGATAACTGGATGGTCTGCAGGGCTTGGGACAGGAAAATTCTCATTGCATCTTGTTAGTAATTAGGCTTGTGATAACCCTAGTTAGTTAAAGTAGTAAGCCGTAGTAATTGCATGGCCGCTTGTGAATGGATGATGTCTAGCCCTGTCTAAGTCTTGTCTAGTCCCTGTACCTGGTATTCCTGAACGTGATTGTTTTACTTGCTTTAACAATAATGGGGTAGGGACAAGGAGATATTCAGGCGAAGGATTACAACCCCGGTCCTTGTTTGGTTTACGGGTTGTAACCTGGTTTCCAGAATAGTTCCACGTCCCTAGTCGTTTATTGTCATGACGTGCTCTTTATTACTTGTAGCTTCTTCCATTTCTTTTCTTATGTTCTGATATGCTGGCTTTTGTTCTTATTTCGTGGCCTCCTTTGTGGCACTTGCTCTTTCTGGGTTTTGACCCAGCTGGTTTTGTGTGGCCAGATTTCGGAGCAGCTCCCGAGGATCTTCCGAACCTCCAGCCCGATGGTGGCGACTAGAAGGAACCCGGGCTACGAGTGGGTTTTCTATTTTGTTTCGCTCACTCTATTGTAAAATTATTCTTTTGAGGCGTTTAGCCGACGAGCACCTGTTAGCTCGATGCACTTTTACTTACTGTCTGCCTACGGGCTGTAAACATGATTAACAAATCCTAGGGTTGATCATGTATGACTTAACTCTTGCTAGTCCTAGCATTTTGTACGACTAGCTTCATGATCAGCTGATATGTAATATTTGGGACGCCTTCTATTGTATATTTGGTGGTCAAACATCTTGTGATCATATTACTTGCTTGAGATTGAGACAATAGGCTTGACCATAAGAGACCGTTGGCTTGTAGTAAACCCTTATATCTAGACAGCCGTGACCGTATAGTTGAGATATATTCTATTTCAATATACGTAGCTGGCTATGTACGCCCCCGCTCTCCAGTATTCTGGTTCTGGGACGTAACATGCATGTACCCTATTTTGGAAGACAACTAGTCGCCAATCCAATGATTATTTTAGAAAACTAGTTGAACATTTTTAAAGACAACATGACTAGGATCAAAACCCTACCGTTTCTTTTAATTTTAGTTATTTGTATAATAAGATAAATCGATTTAAAAATCGAAAAAAAACTTAGCAAAATCTGTTTCAAAAACTTGAAAATCCATCGACATAGGGTCCATCCCGACAATCCGGGCGATGTGGTCGCGAACCAAAAGCATCAAAAGGTGCGTATCGACTTTGCAGACATGTGAGCTTTGACGGAATTCAAATTGGTTACGTGTATGCGACGAATTTGATGTATATCCGTCGATATTCACCGTATCGGCCCCTTTACAAATTCTCCAATTACTTTGTGCACGTTCGTCAACTCGAGACAAAACTTATGCCAACAGGATCGTATCATTTTTCTGGTCATGTATGCCAAGTTTGGTCCGATTTTGTGACAGTTGACCGGATCGCCGTTTTATAGGTTCCATGATTCGACTCAACGGGCGAATTTGTGCACGGCCCACCGAAATCTAATTTTGGACATACCATTGGGTTTGTCTCGTCAAATCGGATCTGTGGACTTCTAGTTTGACGACTTTAGAGAACATAGATTCTGGCACATTTTTTGGTACAAAGCTGGTCCAACGACGGATACTGTTTTGATCCGAAATTATCGTTTTGCCCCTGTGTCCATAATTGGACTTATGGGTATCCTATCGTATCTATTTTGATTATTTTGGAAATGTTGGCAATATCTATTTCAGCATCCAGGGACAGTTGCAGGAGTTTAGCTTTCGCGGACATTTGATCTGACAGGTTATTTAGGCGTGGTTGAGTCTACACCAGGCAAGTACACCTTGCCAAACTTTGTACAGTTATTTACATGCATGCTCTTATTATTCTTGTTCATTCATGTCTCCTTTAATTTTCCATATTTGATATCTTGCCATGATTTATTTTTGTCTCTGATTTGTTATCACTTATTGTCACCCTTAGTTATATCTTCATACAGGACTTCGATAGCGTTATTTACTTGAGCGTATTGAATTGACTTGACTTGACTTGATCTCGTATTCATGTTACCTTAACTTGACCCTCTACCGATACTAGGGTCGACTACTTGACCACTCCCGACTCGGGGGACCCACGGCAGGACAACGATAGAGACTCACTATAGTTAGGGAGTACCAAGGCAGGCCTACGGTCATTCGATTCATTTTTGTTGTCATTCTTGGTATTATTATGACATGTCATAGAATTCTTCCATATGATCTTTAATCCCATTCTAGCAGTTATTTCTTATTTTCTCGCATGTTGTTTAATGTACAGTCGGCATGTATATTATGTGTCTTGCTAGTCCCCTGCGGACCTGGTGATCTCCCCAGGTATTAGATGAAGGTATGGTACACTATTGGAGAAGGTTTCTACACCAAGGCTGCAGATATATTTAGTTGATATTTTATTATTCTCTTGTGCTACATATTCTTATCTTGATATATTCTACTTATTAGCCTAGTTTAATAGACTCGTGTTTCCTTTTGAGTCTATTTGGACATGTATGCTAGTGGGCTGCAGACCACGAACTATATTGTTCCTCCTTGATGTGTATTATTTTATATGGATTGAATATAGTTTGACTTGCCATGATTAGGCCTATTGCCATAGTCCATACAGCTTATACGTATTCGAGCTGGGCTGGAGTCCTCTCGATACGTAGCTGGCATGTATACGATCTCCTAGTCCTACATATTTTGGGATTGGGGCGTTACACTCCCAGCCGGTCCAGGGCTAGCCACTACCCCGCTGGCCTTCTTGGAGCTTGCCGCAGGAGCTTTCGTGGTTCTTGATTACTTGGTTGCCATAGCGGAAAATCTAGGGTTCGAAGGAAGAAGAAAGCGCTGACAAAAATTTTCTGTTGGAAGGAAAAACAAAGAAAGCTTTTCTCTCTCCAAGCAGCCCCAATTTATAGGGTGCGGCCGCGTAAGCTAAAGAAGACAAAATGCTTTGTGCTCGAAGAGACTCTTCGAACGACGTAGAAATTAAAAAGTTGAGATCATGAAGGTCGTTCCCTAGAAATGAGAAGTTGTGATCAACTTTTAATGAAACAACGGCTCAAGGCATTTAATGCGGAAGGCTAAGCGTGACGACAGCCTGTCAGCAAGCGTGCTGGGCATTCGTTTACAAAGGACACGTGTCATGCTTCTGTTAAAAGTATTCTGAGCTTGAATCAAGTTCGAAACACTTTGAAGCGGGTCTTGTAGAAGCATGAAAAAGCACAACCGTGACAAGAGCGTAGGTGATAAGTTGCAAACTTCACAAAAGCACAGGTATCCATTACCGCAGACAGTAAACAAACGTCACAACAGACGTACAAAGATGGTACATAACAAGTTCTTTCTAAAAATCATGTCTACAAAGATCTGTTACAGATTCTTCATGATTACATATAAAGACTAAAACACCTAATGTCTACTAGTGGGCAATCTTCAGAAAGTGCACAGCCCCCATACGTGTACCAATGTCGGGACGAATCACTTCCTCCTCAGAGCAAGCCACTTCCTAGACAGACGCAGAGGAACTCCAATATGGCTAATGAAATAGCCATTGGCCCGAGCCAGAATGCAGCTCCTGCTCGCCACACTACTGCGGCTCTTGAGAAAGGCAGAGCACAACCTGTGGCTCTTCAGATTGGTAATCAATCCAAACTCGGAAGCTTGGATCTCGAAGACCTCCAAGTTGTTGTTCAGGTTCGAACTCCTCATGCCAAACACTCCAGTGCATCTCAAAATCCAGTAGCAGTTCTTCTACAAGGACATAGCTTCTTTAAACGAAGAGATCCACAAGCAACATTCTACTTGTGCAAGGCCAACGGCCGTTCAAAGCCAAGTCAGGATCGAGCATGACGGTGGAAATCCTAAGAGACAGTGGATGTAACTCTTCAGAAAAGCTCCCCTTTATATAGGCTGGGTGTGGTCCAACCCCCAAATGCCACGTGTCAACCTGTCAAAGACCCCCAAATTAATGGGATGAACCTAGGACTCAACACAATGAATCTCATTTAATAGGTTTATTTGACTGAATCCTAGGCCACAAACTTTTTGAATTCCCCAAATGATGGCGGCAATTAAAGAATAGGATGACTGACTCATCCGTTAAAAGAGCAGTCATTAAATTGCTCTAATGACTTCGACTAAAACTAGCTCCTTCGACTCAGAAGCGCATCTACTTCATTTCGACTCAAAAACACGGCCACTTCAGTTCGACTCAGAGGCGCAGCCACTTCAGCTCGATTCAGAAGCGCAGTCACTTCGGTTCAACTCAGAAGCGCAGCTCTCTCGCTTCAAACCACCAGCGCAGCTCCTTCCATCCCACCCAAAAGCGCATCCCGTTTAATAGCTCCTTCAGCTGACACTTTTTTGCCTCAAGCACAAGTCTACTCGTTGCTCCAAAGCACAGTGACTCCGTCGTCATTGAAACACAGTCTACTCTTCGCTCTAAAGCACAGTGACTCTGTCGTCTTCGAAACACAGTCTACTCGTCGCTCCAAAGCACAGTGACTCCATCGCCTGAAGTACAGTCCTTTCATCGCCCAGAAGTACAGTGACCCTATCATCTTCGAAAACACGGTCTATTCGTCGCCCAAAAGCGCAGTAACATCGAAGCTTCACCAGAAGTG
Source organism: Iris pallida (assembly GCA_029216955.1). Classification (NCBI taxonomy): domain Eukaryota; kingdom Viridiplantae; phylum Streptophyta; class Magnoliopsida; order Asparagales; family Iridaceae; genus Iris; species Iris pallida. The sequence continues at coordinate 82,942 of JANAVB010013150.1, read as the reverse complement.
CAGCTCGCATAGATGAGCGGTCCTGTGAGGTAACATTATCCCAAGTAGCCACAAATGGGTACTTACATCTTGTCAGATATCACCCAATCGGTTTGCTTAAACCATCGCTCTTAAGATAGAACATAGTTTGATTTTGTTGATAAGAGCAATATCCTATCAGTTTGCTTAAACCACGAATAAGAACGTAGTTTGTTCCTATAGACGTGGGCTATATCCAGTCGATTTATTTAAACCAATGGCCCCCTAAGATAGGGACAAAATACAACTTCAGGGATAGGAATATAATCTACTCAGGTTCATCCAATCAATACTAAACGCACGCCGTGTGTCGTTTATTCAAGTTATGTTGATAACTCCCCAAGATCTTGATAAAAGAGAATCCCAGTGTCCGCCACGTGTCAGCTCCGTAGCAACCCTCATCGTGCAGTCTCAAGATTCCTTCATATCTCCACGTGCAGCGTTCCTGCACAATCCTTATACACATCGTATATGTGCTCACCTAAAAATAGGAGTTTTTCTTCGACAAAGAGGCTTTAAAATCTTCATAACTTCAGCGTCCTCTCGATTGACAACCCAGAGTTCCAGTCATAAGTACCAGAAAGCCAGAGAAAGTTCAACTCATCGTCAGATCGTTAATGGAGTAAAGGAGCCACTGCAGTGCTCCATCTCCACCATCATACTTCCCAGAAATTTTGTATTTAGATCTCCTGTTTAGGAATCGATTGTACTCTTTACACGTTTAATATAAAAAAAGTTCGTATAAATTTTTGTCATGGCAAACAAGCATGTCCAAGATGCAGGGGGTAGCCAATTTTTAGTACTATACCACAACCCTACGTTCTAAAGGGACATTGATTCCCACAGAACTGAAGAGGAAAAAGTCGGGGGTACCCATCCCCAACATGCTTCTGAAGTCCCACGGACCTACGACAATCAGAATGTTGATTTCTATGACTACTCCAAGATGATTCCTTATACTTCCGACAATGAAGCATGAGAGTCAAGGACGAAAAGCGGGCGATCAATACCTACTCGTGTCATGCCATCAAATATGGCAAGTGATGAGCAGAGATTTCAGGACACCCGACGCTTTGAATTGCTCGAGGAGATGATGCACACTATGAATGCCAGTCTAGCATTCCTGACAAAGATTGTCGCCGAGCCAAAAGTGGCCCAAACTTCTTCACAACCGCAGGTTCAAGCTTTCAAATCGGAAAACAATGGAAAATCCAACGCCCCTAATCATCCAACTACAAGTCATCACATGGTGCTACTGCCTGCAGCCAGTGATCACACCCTGTCGTAAGTACCTATGCTAGCAGTTAGAGAAAATTCTTGAAGCTATCCGAGAACTCCGAATAAGAGCTGACGCGAAGGATAAATAAGAATCTTGACGGAAGCTGGGGTTTAATCAACCTTTTCCATACGAACGGAATAAGGTGGTTTATCTTCCTATGTGCAAACCTTTGACCATTACTCCCTTTGATGGGAGGGAATCTTCCTGTCAACATCTGAATTATTTCAGCACCATGACGGGGCACTTAACAAATGACGATGCTCTCCTAGAAAATCTGTTTGTCGGTGCCTTGAAGGGAGTCGCCTACGAATGGTTTTATAGTATCCCAGACAATTGTGTATCAACCTTCGACGACATTCAGTATCTGTTCTTATCTCGATTTTATGAGCCGGGAATGGATATGATAATGTCCACTTTGTTGGGCACCACTCAAAAGGATAAGAAGTCTTCTCGGGGTTACATAGAATGGTTCCAGCAAGCTGCACTTAGATTACCACTCGGAGTTCCCGAGTCAGTCCTGATAGACAATTGTCAAAAAGAATTGTCATCTATGACAAAGCTCTGGACAGGTTCTTCTGGTCACACAAATTGGGCTGCATTTATTTCAGCTGAAGATGCCGAAAGAAAGGCCAAGGAAGCTCATTTGTTGGGGATGACCTTTCATAATGAGAAAGGTAGAAGAGTTGCTGAGGCTTCCAACAATAATGATCGAGAGTCCAAAGCAAAGTAGGTCATGACCGCAAGCCTCAGTCGGGGTGCAGCTCCTGCTCAGAAGCCCGAGAGACCCCCGATACAAAAAGGGAACTATGTTGGCCCATTGGTCATGGTTGAACCTGATTTTAATAATTGAAACTATGTCTCGATATAAGGGCTACTTGGATGATTGCTGAGAACTTCTACCACTCTGTTCAAGATTGAAGTTGTTTTTCCACATGAGTCTGTATTTCAATATTTGTAGAGGCTAAAAATTAAACTGTGCCACCCATTAAGTTATTCAAAATCATCAGATGGCGTTAAAAATTATATTGCGCCAAACAATCAAGTTGTGCAACATTAGGTTGCGCCAACGCCAGGTTGCGCTGGAGTCAGGGTGCGCGGAGCGACACGTAGTGCACTTCCTCGAGAAGCTGTAACGACATCATCATTTTCTGACAAATGACAGCACAGAGATTAAGGAAAATTAATTCGAATTCCGCGCAATGCGATGCTCGAGAAGATTTTGTCAGCATGTAATAAATGCTGACAGCTGGTTCACGCAAGTCACTGAATGGCGTGAGGATTAATCAGTACAGTACAAAAGACCTAGTCAAAGGCACCAGTCGTTGAATTGCGCCTATGTGCAGCTTGACAGATTGGCGCCACTTGATCAACTCTTATTTCAAAAATAGGGTGATGTGTCATGCAAGCCATCAACTTTGCAAAGCGTACCCACTACACTGCCCATGACCATGTCCATCTCAATCAAACATTGTCACACGTCTACAGCAGTTGGTGTAAACCGCTCGTACAGGTTGTTACGTTGTGCCCACGTGCAACCTGATGAAGCACGCGCAAGGTGATCAAATGGTGTTCAGGACAGAGTGACGTGGCGCGCAAGCCACTAACTTTACAGAACTTGCCCACTACACTGCCCATGACCATGCGCATCTCAATCAAATGATGCCACGCGTCCATAACAGTTAGTGCAACAGTTCGCGTAAGTGAACACGAGGCGCACAACCTGAAATACGTGCAATCAAGAATAACTATTAAACAGTTATTTCAAGAACTCTATAAATAGGTTTTCAAATCAATCACAAAACAACAAGAGTGATCATAATCTTCTGCTAAAGTGCTGTTGCATTCTCTATAGGCTCGTGTCTTTGATATCACATCGTCCAAGGGATAAAGTGATCGTCTTCTGATTAGATTCCTATAGTTGTACTTCTCTAGAAATCAATTGTACTCCTGTACTCTTTTTCCTAGTTTATAATAAAACTTTTTATTCTTTGTAAACAAATTGGCGACTACTGGGGACGACTTTCTCCTCCGACGAGAAAGTGACAACTCAATGTGATACCGCGTCAATCGGCAAGACACAAAAGACCCTGGTCGTTCAAGTCGACCAGACAGCCAACGAGACCATGATCATTACTGGGGGTGCCAAGCGCACTGCTGCCGCTGTTAAGAGCAAGACGTGCTCTGTTTGGACTTCTAAGTCCTCGGTGGCACAATCTTCTGCCTCTGCGCAACTTGTGCCCATCTCTGCTTCGGCGCAACCTAAGGAAAACAGCCTTTTGGCTAATCCCTCTACTTCTTCGATTCTAAAATCGAAGGAAATGTTGTCTCGACACACTGCTGTCCAAAACAAAGAAAAGTGCCTAGCCTTCTCTTTTCTGGCGCAAACTGCACCTGTTCCTTCTTCTGCGCAACTTGCGCACATCACTGCTTCGGCGCAACCTAAGGGAAATAACCTTTTGGTTAATCCCTCTACTTTTCCGACTTTGAAATCGAAGGAAACTCTATCTCGACACACTGCTGTCCAAAACAGAGGAAAGCGCCCTTTAGCCTTTTCTTCTCCGGCGCAACTTGCGTATGTTCCTGCTTCAGCGCAACTTGCGCATGTTTCTGCTCCGGTGCAACTTGCGTAGGTTCATGCCTTGGCGCAACCCACACGTACTTCTGCACTAGCGCAACGTAAAGAGAAGCACTGTCTAGTGACTCCCTCTTTGTCACCAAACCAGAAATTTAGTGAGAAGCCACTAAATCAAGGAAAACGCTCTTTAGCCTTTCCTCATTCTGCTCGAGTCATTGACTGGGTGGAAAGTACTGCTCTCCTTAACAGAAATAACCAAATCTCTCTCAGGAAGATGAGTTCTGTTCAGAACAAACCATCCTTGCAAAAGGGCATTATGCCCACTCCAAAGAGATCAGGGCTGGATTTACCAACCTTATGTATTTCAAGATCCCGACAAGGCAAACTACTAGTATCTCAAGTAGATGCACAAGCAGATCCTTTGTTAGACTTGCAAACCTATATCAATAGGTGCCAATTAGGATCAACCTCAGGAAATCACAAGATGTATCAAGCGCAATCTACACCAGTTGCTAACTTGCACCAGAGGAAGAAGGCTGAGGTAAAAGATCTTGTGACTTATGCTAACCAGCTTAGCACGTCCTTCTACACTCAAGGTACAGGATACCTCAGGAACAGGAACCATGTCCCGAATATCATCAAGGACTACGTTCCTGTAACTTCTTCTCGTCCTGTTTATGACCCCCGTGAACTCTTAATACAGAAGCGGAAGGTTGCAAATCCATCCCGTCCAGCAGTGGTCCAACAACAAGAACATCATTGCAACCACCATCATGAAGTTGTAATCAAATGCTGTTGTCAGTCAGCAAAGTGGTCCGTCTTTAACCATTTGAATTATGTTCAGACACCTGAACCAATCCTAGTAGATGAAGATGAACTACTCTATGCTTCTGTCAACATGGCATCTCAAAGCACTAGGGGTAGAAAACGTCCAAGACGTAATGCTTCCCACAATCCTAGTCAACAATACTTAGATCAGATTCATGAATCCGGTGAAGGAGTATACCAATATACTAGATCAAGAAGCCGATACACAATCGGTCAAAGGAATCTTCTAGATTCAAACCAAGATTCCTTCAGTCAAAAAGATATTCCTATCACTTATTCTGGGGGTAGTTCTTTATGTGACTTTGATGCTGATAATAAAAGTTCTGAAAGGACCATTCTTTCCACTAGCTCGTCTTCAAGGGCAAGAGAAGTGACTACTTATGCTGTCACAGAAGATCAAGACACCTCCACTTCTTCCAGTCAAGAGCAGAGAATTGCTGCTTTGGCGGCTAGCTTGAAGAAAATTGCTGAGATGATGGCAGGCATGCATGCTGTCATCATGGAACTACATACAGTTCCATCAATCGTGAATCTGATTCTGACTCAAGAACCTGTGACAACATCAGTTTCCCCCAATATTGATCTAGGGTACAATCTCCTCACACTGCTTCCATTCCTGCGCAGGCTATTCCAAGTCAATCTGATACAGGGGTGGTACTTATCATGCGGTACCCCCTCCTAACACATTGAATCAATCCACTACTCTGCAATCAACAGGAGAAACAAATGAGGCCGTAAAACTTTTACGTACTCAATTTGAAGCTTTCAAACAGAATGATGGCCTACAGAAGCTTGGGATCAAATAGCCCTATCCCATAGAATGAAAAGAGGTCCAATTTCCTTCTAAATACAAATCCCCTACTATTATGCTATTTGATGGCAGTACGTCTCCAAGTCAATACCTCAACCACTTTGAAGTAATGACTGATCAACTTCAACCAAATGATACTCTTTTTACTAGAGTATTTGTTGGCTGTTTAGCTGGTACAGCATATGACTGGTATCGTAGTTTACCAGATGGATGTATAACCTCTTTCGCTGGCTTCAAACAAATGTTCTTGGAACGATTTTATGTGGAAACCAACGATATGACTATGTTTGCCCTCATCAAAATCAAACAACGACATAATGGAACGACTGAACATTTCATTGAACGGTTCTACCGTGAAGCACTCAAATTGCCTCTCGGAACTCTATATGCTTTAACTATAGACACCTGCAAATCAAACTTGTTGTCTATAATCAGCATGTGGACAGGATCAATACATTTCCAGGATTGGCCTTCTTTCATAATGAATGCCGAAGCCGCAAAAAAGTACTGACAAATTCAAGCAATTAGGCATTCAAATGCCTAATCTTGACAAAGGTGAACGTGCTACACCAAATAATAATGGCCGAAAGAACAATTGTAAGAGCAAGAAGACTTTGGCCATTAACCTCAAAGGCAAAGAAGTTTTAGCCATCAATGTAAATCAGCCAACATCTACCCCTATAGTACCACCACAACGGGCACCTCGTCTAAAAGAATAATACTCTTTCGATGAAGATGACATCATGAGTATCTTTGATTGCCTCATCAAGAGCAATAAACTCCAACTGCCAGAACCTCAATAGCCAGATAAAGTTGGTAAGACTGACCATTCTAAATATTGTGTTTACCACAGGTTTATTGGACATCCAACTCGAGCGTGCTATGTGCTCAAGGGTAAAATTCAAGAGATGGTCAATTCTGGTGCAATCTCTCTCCAGCAAGACGAGAAAACTGTAACAGCTAATATCGTCTCTTTACAGTTTAGAGATTTTTCAGCTCAATTTGTGCAAGACGACGTCATCCCCATTCCGAGAACTACTCTGGAAATTATTAATCTTCCACCTGCACGACCAGATGGTCTTATTCCTTTGTCTATTGTTAAAGGAAAGATTATATGGATCCATCCAGATTTAGTGGTGAACTTTGAAACACCATCTTCTTCCACCAAGTCCAAGAAGGCCACTAAAAATAAATTATGTCACATGATTTCATTTGGTGAGCATTGACTTCTACCTCTTGCTGCTACCTTCATCCCGGCAGCAGATAATCCTTCTTCTTCTTCTACTGATAAGACAACATTGTCAAAATCAGAAGCCAAATACCAACCAGCTTTTCATCTGTACAGTCCACAATCTTGTGAACTCATGACGAAGATGGGATATGATCTACAAGAGGCCTCTGGTTTGAATCATGGAAAGGGATCTCTTGTACCCCTTTCTCTATATCTTTCTCACAACCAATCTCGGGTTGGTTTAGGTTACTGGACAAACTCTCCATCTTGTCGAAAGAAATCTTCCAGAAACAAAATCCAGGCAAAGAGTTGTAATATGGTGTCCTTTGACCCTGTATCCGAAGAAGAAGTCTTAACTGATACCAGATCGGGGAAACCTTACCTAAGGGACTATTCAGAAGGTCAAGAAGACCCTGCTCCAGCTTTGGAGGCTCCTCAAGCATCATCTTCTCATGTTGATAATAATTTATCAGCTTCATCACCTTCAATAGAGTCAACTCTTCCCAAATCGACGATAGCCGACAAAGGAAAATAGCATGTCCGTTTCGACAAAGTATTGAAGAAGACTTCAATCTTGGGACTTGAGAAGCTGTATAACTTTGATATACTGGCTCAGCTGGCTAATACTCTGGCAAGATTGTTAATATTTGAGCTACTCCGTCTTTCGAGGGAGACTCGAGAAACGTTGAGTGAAGCTTTAACGCAAGCTAATACTTGTCTAGTACTTCTCAAGAAACCAGAGGATGAGCCTATAACATGCCTTCATTGTCATAGTGTGATGAAGCTGATGCCAAACATCACCTTTACACAAGACGATATGCTGTTAGAAGATAATCATCATGATCGACCCCTCTACTTCATGGGATATGTAGATACCATGAAGGTTGATCGTATCTTGATCGATCCTGGATCTGCGCTCAGCATCATGCCAAAGACTCTACTAGATGCATTGAAGATTCTTGTACATAATCTTTCAATAACCATCACGATAATCCTGGGATTCAATTCTGGGAGAAGTGAACCTTTGGGAAAGATTCGCCTGAAAGTTCAAATAGGCAATCTTCGTAGGAAGGTTACTTTCTACGTGATCGACGGCTCTTACAATGCTTTACTGGGAAGACCCTTTCTGCATGAGCATAACATTGAACCATCCACTTTCCATCAATGCTTCAAATATGTGAACGCCAATAGAGAAGTCCAAAAGGAAGTAGCTGATTTAAACCCTTTTAAGGGTATTGAAGCATATTTTACGGACTCTCGGATGTACAAAGAGGAGTTCATGAAAGTTGTATTGGCAATATATAGTGAGGAAGATCAGAAACATACTTCAAAAGATGTTCTCATGATCCCGTCAAAGGATGTGTTATTTGTCCTTTTCTTCGCAGACATTGACCATACATCTTTCCTCTCATAACGAACAACCTCCTGCTGTAGAAAAGGAACAAAGGGAGCTCACCTCTTCTGAGCCTCTTGTTATCGACCTTCTTCGAAACAAACCTTCTCCTTCTCCTTCTCCTCCTCTGGTTATCAACCTTTCTAAGCCTTCTGTGAAGGCTAAGAATCATGTTATAAATGATGATGTACAAATCAATAAAGTAGCATCTCCTTTACAGTATACTGATGTCTTTTATTATACTCGATGGGCTATAATTTTAAAGCTGGTCTCAACGGCGGCAAAGGAAGGCGAACTTCTATTCGTATTCCTGCTCCGAAAGCAAAATCACAACAATACTACAGCAAAACAAAGCGAAGATTAGGTTATACTTCACCAAATCTGACTCCAGAAGCCTCCAAATCCGAAGAAGAAGAACGATCTAACTCTTCTGATTCTATCTCATGGGATTCAGATACCAGTGTAGGGCACGTCCATCGCGTGACTCTATCTTCCAATATGGTGACTGTCGAGTTCTCGGAAAATGACGAAGACTTTGTCGAAACTTCTGAATCTGATCCTTGGGCACAAAGGATGGATGCTCAATAGGATCTTCGCTTTGAGCAACGTGAGCCACCTACTGAAGATCAGTTGGTTTAAGTTAATATTGAGGACGAAATTGCCCCAAAACTGATATTTGTCAGCAAAAGCCTCCCTGAAGTGGATAAACAAGAACTGATCCAACTCATTAGGGAATACATTGATGTATTCGCTTGGAGCTATGAAGATATACCAGGGTTGGATCCTCAGATCGCTACCCATAAGCTCAACATTCTGCCAAATCCGAGGCCAGTTAAATAGTAACAACATCGATTTCAACCTGACATGATGGATGCCATAGAAGCTAAAGTCAAGAAACTCATCGCTTGTAGTTTTATCAGAGAAGAACAACATCCGGACTGGGTGGCTAATGTTGTCCCAGTTTTGAAGAAGATAGGGAAAGTCCGAGTTTCTATCGACTTCAGAGACCTTAATGAAGCCTATCCCAAAGACGAATTCCCTCTCCCAATCACTGATGTCATGATTGACAATACTTGCGGATTTGAACGCATGTCCTTTATAGATGGATTTTTAGGATACAATCAGATCAAGATGCATCCAGAAGATAAGAAACATACATCTTTCCGCACTCCTCTTGGATTCTATTGCTACACTGTCATGCCATTCGGTCTTAAGAACGCTGGTGCAACTTATCAGCGGGACATGAGTACCATCTTTCGTGATCATTTATGAAAGACTGTTGAATATTATGTTGACGATATTGCTGTCAAAAGTCGTCTAAAAGAAGACCATATTCAAGATTTGAGAACTATTTTCGATCTAATGCGCCAGCATCAGCTCAAGATGAATTCCACCAAGTCATTCCTGGGAGTCTCTAGTGGCAAATTTCTTGGATTCGTTATTACTCTAAAGGTATACATGTTGACCCTGGGAAAATTAAAGCTATTCAAGAGATGCATCCTCCACGCAACCTAAAAGAGCTACAAGAATTCGAGGGACGGCTTGCGTACATCTGGAGATTCATCTCAAATCTCTCTGGATGCTATAGACCATTCACTCAATTCATGAAGAAAGGTATATCTTTATTTGGAATGAAGAATGTCAACAAGCATTTGAAGACATAAAGCGATATTTGATGAACCCTCCAGTTTTAGTGCCTCCAGTGTCAGGAATACCTTTCTTGATGTATGTTCGAGCAATGGACCACTCCTTAGGTGCTTTATTAGCTCAGAAGGATAAAGAAGGTCATGAGCATGCTATCTACTACCTTAGTAGCATGATGGTTGGAACTGAGCATCGATACACTCCAGTAGAAAAAGAATGTCTAGCTTTGATGTTTGCTGTTCAAAAGACGAGACATTATATCACGGGCCAAACTATTCATTTTATTTCTAGAGTTAACCCTCTCAGGTTCCTGATGAAGAAGCCCAGTACACTCAACTCTAGGCTTGCAACATGGGCCATATTGTTAGCAAAATATGATATGGTTTATGTTCCTCAAAAGTCTGTTAAAGGTCAAGCCCTTGCTGACTTTCTAGCAGCTCATCCAGTTCTCGAAACATCTAAACTCTACGATGAGAATCCAGATGAAACCTTAGAGTCCAACATGATTTCAGAAGAAATTCTTATTTGGCGTTTATTCTTTGATGGTGCATCCAGAATTGGACCAAAAGGTGCTATTGTTGCTGGAGTTGGAATTGTTTTTGTCTCACCAGAAGGGCTAGCCATCCAAAGAGCTTATTCTTTAGATGAGTCATGTTCCAACAATGTGGCTGAATACAACGCTATGCTCATTGGTCTCTAATTGGCTCAATAATTAGATATTGAGTATCTTGAAGTTTACGGAGACTCCAAACTGATTGTCGATCAAGTTAGAGGCACATATAAAGTTTGACATCAAGATTTGGTTCCATATCATGATGCGGCAATCAGGATGGCAACTTCATTCAAAGGCTTCTTCATCGAGCATATACGTCGAGCATGTAATACGGAAGCTGATGCACTCGCTAATCTTGCAGCAGTATTAGCAATTCCCGTCAGAAGGCAACAAATGATCGTCATCACTAATAGAGAGTTATTTTGTGTCCAGAATAACTTAAATATGGAAGTTAACAACCCAAACATGGAATTCAACAATTCAGTTGAAATTTGTGCCATCAATGAAGATTGGAGGACTCCTTTCATAGACTTCGTAGTCCATGATATCCTACCCAAAGATCCTAAGGAGGCTACAACAATTCGATGACGGTCACTCAGATTTTACTATAATCATACTACAAAGATACTCTACTGACGAACGTTCGACGGCTTACTCCTACGTTGTCTTGCGGGGGAAAAAGCAAAACAAATACTTCATGAAGCTCATGACGGTATTTGTGGTGCACATCAATCTAGTCCTAAATTACAGGATCGTATTCGCCGTATGGGCTATTATTGGCCCTCAATGGTATCTGATGCAATCGAGTATGCAAGAAAGTGTCGAGCATGTCAAATCTATGCTGACTTCGTTCATCAACCGTCAGAATTCCTTCAGCCGACGGCAACATCTTGGCCCTTTAAAGCTTGGGGAATAGATGTCATCGGTCCTATCAACCCTCCATCGTCTCGAGGACATCGGTTCATATTAGCCATAACTGATTACTTCTCAAAATGGGCTGAAGATATACCTCTAGCTAAGGTCAAGACAAGCAGCGTCATTAACTTTACCAAGCATCATATGATTTATAGATTCGGTGTTCCTCGACGAATCATTCACGATAATGGGCCACAATTCATCAGTCAAAAGTTCAGCAGATTCTGCGATGACAACAGGATCAATAATATTGCTTCTACAGCTTATAACCCTGCAGCTAACGGGTTGGCAGAAGAATTTAACAAGACCATCATCAAACTCCTCAAGAAGTTTGTTTCTACCAACAAACAAAACTGGAGTGAAAAGCTTAAAGAATGTATGTGGGCTTACCGTACTACTATATGTACTCCTACAGGCTGTACACCTTTTTCTTTGGTATATGGATATGAGGCCGTCTTACCATTGGAAATCCAGATCCCTTCCCTAAGAATTGCCATTACCAATGAACTCACAACCGAAAACAATGATCACCTGAGACATCAGGAGCTTGAAGCACTTGACGAGAAACGGCTCCTAGCTCAACAACATATTGAGTTATACTAAGCTCGTCTTTCAAAAGCCTTCAACCGTAAAGTCAAAGTCCAAACATTTCAAAAAGGAGAACTAGTTCTAACCGTCAGACGTCCTATGACTATGACGCATATGAGCAAAGGCAAATTCGAAGCAAAGTGGGAAGGACCCTACATTATAAGCAAAGTTTTCTCCAACTGAGCTTATCAATTGACTGGTATGGATGGTCGAGTCGCCATGATGTCCAACTGAGCTCATCCTCGGCCTCGTCTTCATCATCATCCTCCTCCTCATCCTCATCTTTATCTTCATCGTCGATTTCAACTGTATCCTCATCCCCATCAAATTTGTCTTCTTCTTCTTCTTCTTCTTCTTCTTCTTGTTCTTGTTCTTCTTCTTCTTCTGCCTCATTATTTGGGACAAGACGCCTCTTTCTCTCCTGGTTGACAGCTAAGTCTTGTGTATCAACCTCTTCTTCCCCTCTATTTTCTTCAAAAAAATCTTTAACATCCGTTGTATTCGAGTTTTGTCCCAAGTCTTGGGACTTTTCGATCTGGTTCTCTTGGTATGCTGGGTCTCCAACGTTGAATGTATTTCTAGATTTAATCTTGCATACTACCCACCAGTCAAATCGATCTCTACGACGCCTGTAACACCCAGTTTTCTAAAATAAGAGTAATTTTGAAATTTTGTAATTATAATCATTTAATAATGATATTTAAATCATATTGTGATTTTTGGTAATTTTTAATCAATTTAAAACTATTTAAAACATTAAATTATGATTTTGATTGTTAACTAGTCAAACCCTAGTTTTGCTAAGCCTAGAGACTAACCATGACCAATGGAGCCTAGCCATGTGATTAGGATGACTAATTACAAGTTTTTAGCCTAAGGGTATTTTGGTCATTTTGACAATTTTGTGAAATTGTATTTTTGATTAATTAATATTGTGCTAATTGAATTGTTAGAGACTAACCTCTAAGCTTAGCCTAATCTAGATTAGCCTTGAGTTTAGAACCTTGATTAGGTTAACCTAGTGTTGACTATGATTGTTAATATCTAGATATTTCATAGTAGGATATTTATACTCTTAGGATATTTGTGAAAAAGGTAGCCTATGACAAGTTGAACCAATAGGAAGGCCTAGAATTGGGTGGACAACTCCTAGGCACTCATCTAGACCTAAAACCTAACCCTAAATCATCTAATGGCAGTCACAATTGATCCCCCTTCCTATAAAACATCCTTAGTGAAAACCCTTGCCTCTTTTACAACTTCTTAGAACCCTAATAGTTCCTCCCCAAATTTCCTTCCCTAAATATACAAATCAAGCCCAAATTGGTTCTAATCAATTGCAACATCACCCTCTACCATAGTGGAAGCTAGTAAGGGCTTGCTAGCTAGGGTTTGAAGTGCTTTGGTGAATTGGAGTTCAAGAAGAAACCTCATAATAACCCTTTTTTTATTGAGATTCAATCTCAATAGGTAAATCCCATGAAACCCTTCAAAAATCATGTTTTATTTCATAGATGCATGCATATAGGTATACCCTAGCTGTAGGGATAGTTTGGTGCTAGGTGGTGTCCATTTCGTGTCCGTATCGGACACGTATCGGCCCAAATGAATAGGTGTTCGATGAAATATTTGTTAGAAATTAATTATGTCAATTTCAGAAACTAAATGAATAGAAAATTAGGTTATTATGTATATATCACTAAACAATTTGATTGAGCACGAATTCGAGTCGTGTCCGTGTCCAAAATGGACACGAATACGTGTACGAGGCCACGGTTCACTATCCTGCTACCCGTGTCCGAGTTCTCCCGGGACACAGCATGAGAGGACACCAAATTTTGCATGCAGGTAGGGGAGATGACTGACACTAAGCCTATAAAATTTTATAGGATTTGATGGAGTGGTTTGGGAGTTATTCGACCCGCACCGATTCCTCACTGTCGCACACGCACTGTACACGCGCAAAAAATCGCGTCTGATACGCTCATATTTCTTGGACACGACACGGGTTGAGGGTTGTGCAGACATGTGGACACACACCCCTATGTTCCCTCTACACGTGTGCACAAGCATGACATATCTCGAGCCCTGTGTCGAGCCCACGAAAGCTCGACACGCACGCACGAGGCCCATGTTGCACTGGTTTCAGACACAGTTGATTTCATTGGTTTTGACACGATTGTGTCCACTTCGTGGACATGTCTAGGCTCGTGAGGACACGTGGGACGAGTACCTACCTCTGTACACCTATTTTATTTATTGATTTCGAGTTTTTATTAGAAATTAGATTTGAATTTGAGGAGATTCCTATTTCAACTGATACTTAGTTGCTGTTTTAAAAATCCTGAATTGATTTCCCTATTACAACCAATTTTTCCTGTTTAAATTGCCATGTTTGAATCTTACACATATGTATTAGACTATTATAACGTGGGTTATTGACTGGTCCTAGGTTTTTAGATTTCGAATTTGGTTTTGGGAGTTTGAACTGATATGTATGCATTCACTGATACATGCTGTTAGTTTGAATTTCTGACTTTTCATTCCCATTCTAACTGAAATGTGATGTTTAAATTACATATTAGATTCAAGTAAACCTGTATTAGTTACTGATAGATTGGTTTTACATGATAGAATGGGTTTAACACTTGAGTAATGGGTTTTCGAATTGCTTGACTGATACATTGTCCTGAGTTTTAATTCTTGAACTTTTATTTCCCTGTTACAACTGATTTCTTAATGTTTATTTGCCATATTTGATTCACACATGTGTATTAGTTCCTGTTAGTTTGATCTTTTATGATAGATTAGGTTTTATGTTCATGTAATGAGATTCGACATGTGGTTTAGGCTGTGCATATGTGGACTGACACACAGTCCAAATCCTGAACTTTTTATTCCTTTCCTTAACTGCTTTGATGTATTGCCATGCTCAGTCATTCACAGGCATGCTAGTTTACATTGGATTAAATTCATGTTAGTTTAGGTTTCATTGTTGAATGGGATTTGAAATTGGTTTGGGATGAATATATAAACTGTCATTGAGTTTCCTAAAACTGAGAACTTCTCATCAGTTTTTGATTCAATTCCTGAACATTATTAATTTGTTAATTTTCACTGTTAGTTAACTATTAACCTAATGTGAGCTGTCATTCAGTCCCCATATTCCTAAATACTAAATTTGAAGTTTGTTTACTGTTTTCTTAATGTTTCCACACATCAATCCACATTGATACTACATGTACACACACATTTCCTAACCTAGCACTCTATTGCTAACTTTGTGCTAGCTGAACCATGTTAGCTTATGCACACTTCACCCCATTCATCTCACTCACTCCTTTACACATGTTTGTATAAGCTAAATGTAACGTAAAGTGAATGTGACTTATATATTGATATGTAAGTTTATGCAAATGTACAATTGTGTTAACATACATGTTATGCAATTAGGATATAGATAGCTTAGCCTATGTCTTTCCTATTCACCACCATGTTCACACACTTAGACCCCCTTACATGCTAACTTCACTTTCTCTATTGACATATGTATGTATGAGATTCATGATAAATAGCTATGGAATGTGCTTTAATGTGAGGTGCTTGATGTGTGTGGCTTGTATAGCCTAGATGGTGTGTGTGCATGCTAGAATAGGCTGGTTAGGCCTAGTGAGACTAGTTTGGCTTAGGCATGACCTATTTGACCTAGTTTGACTAGTCTAGTTGACTAGAGTTGACCGAGAGTTTACTTTAGTTCAGTTCGACCCCAAACTTCATATAGATGCATTATAATAGTCTGTTATATTATTTTAGACTTATAGTGACTTGTACTGTTCTATAGGAGACAGACACCACTCCTCGGACAGTAGATACTCTTCAGATACTCAGGATACAGGCGAGTATATTCTCTGATCATTTCATATCTTGTTTAGGATTATATTTCTTGCTTTAGATTACTTTACATGATGCTGACACGTTGGAAACATGGATTAGTACTATATGGATCTTGTCGTGCAATGTTATCCCCTTAGCAGATATATCAGGTATTTCGTGTTCGTGTACTTTATCATGAGCATCGTGTACTCCTTGTATTCGTGCTTTTCGTGTGCAAATCGTGTAAAATCGTGTATACTCATGTGCTCACATGATCTTCGTGTACGACTATACTTCGTGTACAATAACATAACTTAGCTAGATCCTTGTGTATTGATTGGGGCGGGGGAGTAGAAGTGGTTATGTAATCAATCCAGTAGATTACTCATGTACAACCTCTTTAAATTACTTGTGTACAACATCGTGTCATTTACATAACCATCTTGTGCTCTGAATCACTAGTCACTGATAGTTCTCTATATATTGTAGCTATTTACTTACAGTCTCTCTCTTTTTACATCATGTTGTTCTTCAGTTTCCTGTATCTTACTCTCTAGTATGTTTATATTTCCTAACATGTTATGATTTGTTGAGATGTACTGTACTCGGTGCTGTTCTTACTGGACCTGTTAAAAATTTTACAGTGAATGATGAGGCTCTGGTGTCTACCCATTATGGTACAGCTTTAGCCAACACTTGTGACTTGGACCCACTTGCAGTAGAGGATCTACCACCAGTGCTTTAGACTGCTAACTTAGACTCTTACCTTGTCTTCTCATTGATAAATTATTGTATATACTGGGAGTTTGTTTTATCTGATGTTCTGGTTATGTATTTATCTTAGACACTTAGACTTTATCTGGATTGTTTTCTCTGTGGATTCATTCTGTTCTTATATATCCATCTATCTTTTATCAGCTCTACCTTAGATGTGATCGAGACTGTATTTGTTATGGCACCTCCATTCGGAGTGTATATTCTGTACAGGTACCTTTATATTGTTAGATGTTTGACCTAGGACAGCGTTCTACCGTCGAAACTGCTGCGTAGGCAGGACGTACCCACGTCTCGTACCATTACTCTAGGGTGCGGGTTATGACACGTTTTTAGTGGTAGCCCATGCAGGTCCTGAGAGTCGCAGTTAGTATGATTTTATAGTGGTACTCAAACTAGAGTGTCACTACAGCCTGTGGTAGAATATAGGATATAAGTTTTGAGGTACTTAATCACAGTTAGAATTTCTTGAGAGATTCCTGGGATGTCCCTTGAGAATCTCAATCTGAACTTCAAATTTGAAATCTTTTTCTCTTGTTTTGATTTACCCTTATTCCTTGATATTTGAATTTGATTTTGATGGATCGTTGTTGATTTGATTTTTCTTATCGAGATGAATTTTATGACCCGAGTTACGGTATCTTCTGATAACTTATGTTGATGGAAATAACAGGGATGGTAAAACGTCTACATTATTAGGGAACCTAGAGTTTACCGTAGCTATATTAGCCGGCGTGGCAAGAACATAGGGACCTAACTTCGGATGTACATATCATGATTAAGAGATTGGAATTTCTTGCAGCTATACTAGTCGACATAGCAAGGATTCCAGACGACATGATCATAGAGATGCATACCCCAGTTATGGACTCTATCGTTCATCGCAGCCTTGCTTACTAGTGTGGCGAGGATTCTGAGTATCATAATTTTGGATAGACGCATGTGATTATCAGATTATATCTTGAAGGTTTTTAAAGTATCACCTCTTTCATTTCTCTTCTGTTAAAAAAAATTGTTTTCCATCATCAAATAACTTAGGAGGAGGGATAACTTTAGTTGACTATTCTAATTCCTTGTAGAAATCCATTAGTTATAACTCTTTCTTAGTATGATGATTTGATGAGTTGTGATTTGGCCTTTATCTTAGGAATGATAGTATAACCCTGGCTTTAGAGTAGTGACCCTTGTAGCTGGTTCTCTGTTGTTTATATTTACCAATTTCCATATAGAATAATAGACTGCATTATAGCCTTTGATGATTGATTTTTCCTTACTTTTTCTATTATGGTACCCATGACCCGAGCGCGTTGTCTGAGAGCTGCTGCAGCTCCGGAGACTAGGAGCGTGCTCCCACCTCCTATTGCTCAGGAGGTAGTGACCCCTCAGGCTGACCAAAGGGTAGTGGTACCTCCCGCCATCGAGGAGGTGTTAGCACGCTCACCAGAGAGTTTCTCTCCACCACATGTTATTCAGGAGAGAGCTGCAGTCTCATCTGAGACCGAGAGTCTTTTTCGCCTCCTCTACCTCCAGGAGTGGTACCCTATACCATACCCTCGGCATGTTTGTTTCCTGACGGAGCTCAGATATCTAAATTTCTCCGGGATGTGTTAGAGGCACATAGAGTTCAGGTTGAGATCCTAAGGGAGCAGGGCCACGGGATCCAACTGCTATGGGATTTGGGACATTCAGGAGGAGAGCCTAGTTCTAAGAGGACGAGGAGCAGTGTATACCAGAGCCCCATGAGCACACAGACTATCAGTCTAGACCAGCCTATCCAGTCCAAACTCCTGTTCAGCAGAGGTCAGTTGAGAAAGTGCCTACTTGTACCTTCTGTAGGAAGCTTGGACATATATGGGACCACTGTAGGAAGAGAAGAGGGGTGTGCCTGTTTTGTGAGTCAGCTGCACACCTGGTGCGCGACTGTCCTTCTATACTTATTCCAGCCAAGGCTCCGCCTTCGAGAGGGAGTTTCAGCCATGAGACCTAGTTAGAGGTGAGTCCTCGACCTATATCTTAGCCAGTCTTTGATAATTGATGCACCCCAGATTGCTTGTATGTTTTGATACCCTATGACCGTTTTGGTTTAGCATGACTAGTATACCTAGATGAGACTTTCAACTGCCACCATATGCCATGACCCTGTATGCCATTCTTTTAAATTATATGATTTAGTTAAGTTCTGATACCATGATTGCTGAGGACGAGACTCTAGAAGAAGTACGACCATCTTAATTTCGAGGACAGAATTTTTCTAGGGGGGTAGACTTGTAACACCCAGTTTTCTAAAATAAGAGTAATTTTGAAATTTTGTAATTATAATCATTTAATAATGATATTTAAATCATATTGTGATTTTTGGTAATTTTTAATCAATTTAAAACTATTTAAAATATTAAATTATGATTTTGATGGTTAACTAGTCAAACCCTAGTTTTGCTAAGCCTAGAGACTAACCATGACCAAGGGAGCCTAGCCATGTGATTAGGATAACTAATTACAAGTTTTTAGCCTAAGGGTATTTTGGTCATTTTGACAATTTTGTGAAATTGTATTTTTGATTAATTAATATTGTGCTAATTGAATTGTTAGAGACTAACCTCTAAGCTTAGCCTAATCTAGATTAGCCTTGAGTTTAGAACCTTGATTAGGTTAACCTAGTATTGACTATGATTGTTAATATCTAGATATTTCATAGTAGGATATTTATACTCTTAGGATATTTGTGAAAAAGGTAGCCTATGACAAGTTGAACCAATAGGAAGGCCTAGAATTGGGTGGACAACTCCTAGGCACTCATCTAGACCTAAAACCTAACCCTAAATCATCTAATGGCAGTCACAATTGATCCCCCTTCCTATAAAACATCCTTAGTGAAAACCCTTGCCTCTTTTACAACTTCTTAGAACCCTAATAGTTCCTCCCCAAATTTCCTTCCCTAAATATCCAAATCAAGCCCAAATTGGTTCTAATCAATTGCAACATCACCCTCTACCATAGTGGAAGATAGTAGGGGCTTGCTAGCTAGGGTTTGAAGTGCTTTGGTGAATTGGAGTTCAAGAAGAAACCTCATAATTACCCTTTTTCATTGAGATTCAATCGCAATAGATAAATCCCATGAAACCCTTCAAAAATCATGTTTTATTTCATAGATACATGCATATAGGTATACCCTAGCTGTAGGGATAGTTTGGTGCTAGGTGGTGTCCATTTCGTGTCCGTACCGGACACGTATCAGCCCAAATGAATAGGTGTTCGATGAAATGTTTGTTAGAAATTAATTGTGTTAATTTTAGAAATTAAATGAATAGAAAATTAGGTTATTATGTTTATATCACTAAACAATTTGACTGAGCACAAATTCGAGTCGTGTCCCTGTCAAAAACGGACAAGAACACGTGCACGAGGCCACGGTTCACTGTCCTGCTACCCGTGTCCGAGTTCTCACTAGACACAGCACGAGAGGACACCAAATTTTATGTGCACGTAGGGGAGATGACTGACACTAAGCCTATATAATTTTGTAGGATTTGATGGAGTGGTTTGGGAGTTATTCGACCCGCACCGATTCCTCACTGTCGTACGCGCACTGTACACGCGCGAAAAATTACGTCTGATACGCTCATATTTCTTGGACACGACAAGGGTTGAGGGCTGTGCAGACATGTAGACACACACCCCTTTGTTTCCTCTACACGTGTGCACAAGTACGACATATCTCGAGCCCTGTGTCGAGCCCACGAAGGCTCGACACGCACGCACGAGGCCCATGTTGCCCTGGTTTCTGACACAGTTCATTTCGTTGGTTTTGACACGATTGTGTCCACTTCGTGGACACGTCTAGGATCGTGAGGACACGTGGGACGAGTACCTACCTCTGTACACCTATTTCATTTATTGATTTTGAGTTTTTATTAAAAATTAGATTCGAATTTGAGGAGATTTCCATTTCAACTGATACTTAGTTGCTGTTTTAAAAATCCTGAATTGATTTCCCTGTTACAACCAATTTTTCATGTTTAAATTGCCATGTTTGAATCTTACACATATGTATTAGACTATTATAATATGGGTTATTGACTGGTCCTAGGTTTTTAGATTTTGAATTTGGTTTTGGGAGTTTGAACTGATATGTATGCATTCACTGATACATGTTGTTAGTTTGAATTTCTGACTTTTCATTCCTATTCTAACTGAAATGTGATGTTTAAATTACATGTTAGATTCAAGTACACCTGTGTTAGTTACTGATAGATTGGTTTTACATGATAGAATGGGTTTTACACTTGAGTAATGGGTTTTCGAATTGCTGGACTGATACACTGTCATGAGTTTTAATTCTTGAACTTTCATTTCCTTGTTACAACTGATTTCTTAATGTTTATTTGCCATATTTGATTCACACATGTGTATTAGTTCCTGTTAGTTTGATCTTTCATGATAGATTAGGTTTTATGTTCATGTAATGAGATTCGACATGTTGATTGGGCTGTGCATATGTGGACTGATACACAGTCCAAATCCTGAACTTTTTATTCCTTTCCTTAACTGTTTTGATGTATTGCCATGCTCAGTCATTCACAGGCATGCTAGTTCACATTGGATTAAATTCATGTTAGTTTAGGTTTCATTGTTGAATGGGATTTGAAATTGGTATGGGATGAATATATAAACTGTCATTGAGTTTCCTAAAACTGAGAACTTCTCACCAGTTTTTGATTCAATTCCTGAACATTGTTAATTTGTTAATTTCCACTGTTACTTAACAATTAACCTAATGTGAGCTGTCATTCAGTCCCCATATTCCTAAATACTAAATTTGAAGTTTGTTCACTGTTTTCTTAATGTTTCCACACATCAATTCACATTGATACTACATGTATACACACATTTCCTAACCTAGCACTCTACTCTCAACCTTGTGCTAACTGAACCATGTTAGCTTATGCACACTTCACCCCATTCATCTCACTCACTCCTTTACACATGTTTGTATAAGCTAAATGTAATGTAAAGTGAATGTGACTTATATATTGATACGTAAGTTTATGCAAATGTACAATTGTGTTAACATGCATGTTATGCAATTAGGATATAGATGGCTTAGCCTATGTCTTTCCTATTCACCACCATGTTCACACACTTAGACCCCCTTACATGCTAACTTCACTTTCTCTATTTACATATGTATGTATGAGATTCATGATAAATAGTTATGGGATGTGCTTTAATGTGAGGTGCTTGATGTGTGTGGCTTGTATAGCCTAGATGGTGTGTGTGCTTGCTAGAATAGGCTGGTTAGGCCTAGTGAGACTTGTTTGGCTTAGGTATGACCTAGTTGACCTAGTTTGACTAGTCTAGTTTACTAGAGTTGACCGAGAGTTGACTTTAGTCCAGTTCGACCCCAAACTTCATGTAGATGTATTGTAAAAGTCTGTTATATTATTTTAGACATATAGTGACTTGTACTGTTCTATAGGAGATAGACACCACTCCTCGGACAGTAGATACTCTTCAGATACTCAGGATACAGGCGAGTACATTCTCTGATCATTTCATATCTTGTTTAAGATTATATTTCCTGCTTTAGATTACTTTACATGATGCTGACACGTTGGAAACACGGATTAGTACTATATGGATCTTATCGTGCGATGTTATCCCCTTAGCGGATACATCGGGTATTTCGTGTTCATGTACTTTATCATGAGCATCGTGTACTCCTTGTGTTCGTCCTTTTCGTGTGCAAATCGTGTGAAATCGTGTATACTCATGTGCTCACATGATCTTCGTGTACAACTATACTTCGTGTACAATAACATAACTTGGCTAGATCCTTGTGTATTGATTGGGGTGGAGGAGTAGAAGTTGTTATGTAATCAATCCAGTAGATTACTCGTGTACAACCTCTTTAGATTACTCGTGTACAACATCGTGCCGTTTACATAACCATCTTGTGCTCTGAATCACTAGTCACTGATATTTCTCTATATATTGTATCATGTTGTTCTTCAGTTTTCTGTATCTTACTCTCTAGCATGTTTATATTTCCTAACCTGTTATGAATTGTTGAGATGTACTGTACTCGCTCCTGTCCTGACTGGACCTGTTGAAAATTTTACAGTGAATGATGAGGCTCTAGTGTCTACCCATTATGGTGCAGCTTTAGCCAACACTTGTGACTTGGACCCACTTGCAGTAGAGGATCTACCACCAGTGCTTTAGACTGCTAGCTTAGACTATTACCTTATCTTCTCATTGATACATTATTGTATTTACTGGAAGTTTGTTTTATCTGATGTTCTGGTTATGTATTTATCTTAGACACTTAGACTTTATCTGTATTGTTTTCTCTGTGGATTCATTTTGTTCTTATCTATCTATCTATCTTTTATCATGCTCTACCTTAGATGTTATTGAGACTGTATTTGTTATGTCACCTCCATTCGGAGTGTATATACAGTACAGGTACCTTTATATTGTTAGATGTTTGACCTAGGACAGCGTTCTACCGCCGACACTGCGGCGTAGGCTGGACGTACCCACGTCTCGTGCCCTTACTCTAGGGTGTGGGTCGTGACAACGCCTTGGGTAGCTTGTATATTAGACTTGAACAGCCTGATACAGCCCACCAGTCAAATCGATCTCTAGACAAATTCGACACATAGTCGTCAAAAAATCTTAAAATAGATACCCACTTACAGATTATTAATCTATCTTCCTTGCTCAATGTGTATTGTGCTATCGGCTTAGTTATTTGTCCACCAGCTCCCCTTTGTATTAAGTTTAGATAAGGACGCTTGCATATCTCGACAATATCTTTTCTTGCTTTTAGATTGTCCTTCGTCTTTCCTTTAATATCTGTGACGGTATTGAAGACATTATCGAACACATTCTTTTCGATATGCATAACATCAAGATTATGCCTTATAAGATTATATTTCCAATAAGACAAGTCCCAGAAGATACTCCGTTTGGTCCAGTTATGGGTTTGTCCGAACCCATCGACGCGATTGTTCGATGGATCTTCCATTACAGTAGGCAAGTCCTTTACATCTTCCCAAATATCGTATCCCCATAATCTGGCAGACGGATGAGAAAATTCTTGTTTTCCAGCTCTGAACGCGTCCTTGTTCTTTCTCCAAGGATGACTTGCGGGCAGAAATTGACGATAACAATCAAAGAAAGAAGTTTTTTCTCCATGCTTATGGCGGAACGCCTTACTATTTTGCATACATATCGGACAAGACATGGTGTCGTGAGTACTCCATCCCGACAGCATACCGTATGCGAAAAAATCATTGATTGTCCACATCAGTGAAGCTCTCATCAGAAAGTTCTATTTCCTGGAAATATCATAGGTCGCGACGCCGATCTCTCGCAGCTATTTCAGCTCATCCACCAACGGCTGTAAATATATATCGATATTCTTCGTCGGATTTTTGGGACCCGGTATGATAGCTGTCAAGAACATATAAAGAGTCTTCATACATATCCATGGTGGCAAATTGTAAGGGGTCAGAATGACCGGCAAGCAGGATTATTGAGATCCCGACTGCTCGAAAGGGACGAAGCTATCAGAACATAGCCCCATGCATACATTTCTAGGCTCTGCAGCAAAATCTGGATGACGAAAATTGAAATATTTCTACGCCTCTCCATCCGAAGGATGTGATAATTCTCTATCATCCTTTGTGCGTTCTTCGTTGTGCCACGTCATGTGTTCTGCTGTATTCTGCGACATATACATCCTCTGCAAGCGCTTTGTGATCGACAAGTAATGCATATACTTATAAGGACTTCGTTTCCTAGTTGACTTTCTTTTTTCCTTGACTGGCTTGTAACGATCCGTATTACAGAAGCTGCAACTTTCTATATCCTCGTTCTCCTTATAGTACAACATGCATCCATTGCGACAATAATCTATCTTCTCGTACCCCAGTCCCAGTTGTCGGACCATCATCTTCGACTTGTCGAAGTTTTTTGGAAGCTCTTTTGATTCCTTCGGTAACACCTCCATGATTAGTTGTATAATCCGATCATAGCAAGTTTGTGGCAAGTTAAAATCGGACTTTATGTTCAACAACTGCATTGTCATTAACAGTACAGAATGTGGCTCACAACCAGGATATAAAAAAGTTTCAGCATCCTGAAACATATCATAGAACTCCTTCGCCTTGGGATTAGGATCCTACAGATCAAAATTAGGCCCTGCCGCGTCGTACACCATATCTCGTGCAAGTTTCTGCAGGTCTCCATAATCAACAGAGCATTCGTCGTCTTCGATGATAAAATTTGTTGCAGCATTATCATTAAAAGCATAACTAGCAGCATTCGCAACCTGTCTTTCCGCATATAGTTCTCCTTGCGATGACCACAGGCCGTAATCACGTACGAAACCCTTACGGGTCAAATGATCTCTTACACTCACCACTTCTTCGTAACGTCTATTACGACAATTACGACATGGACACTTGACTTTGTTACCGTCCATATACTGAGCTTTGCTCATGGCATACTTAAAAAATACTTCCACGCCTGCCTGAAAATCGTCACTCACACTGCTCTTGTGTTGTCGTTTGTACATCTATGTACGATCAACGAAATAACGATCCATCACAGATTGGATGTGAAAATCTGTATAGTAAGACAAACTAAACAAAATTAGTATATAATCATGTAACTGGTGGATCCGCAGGTATATAGGCCGGATGTACTTAGTATCGACCGCATCAGACTAGTATCGGTCTGTAGGTTTGATATAGGCCATATCAAATTGGTATTGACCTTAGCGAATTGGTATCATCCTATCCGATATGTATCGGCCGTATAGCTAGGATTCGTACCGGCCTTATCGATTCGGTATCGGCCATAGCGACGATATGTGTCGGCCGTATCAGATTAGCATGGTGGAAGTTTTAGTAACAACTGTACTTAGATTTTTCTCTTCTCGAGCAAGAATACCATTGCAAGAGAGTCACGAGAGAGTAATAAAAATCTCCTACATATTGATGTTTACGAGAGTGATTGGCCAATTACAGTAACACACATGCTGCATTTTCTATCAGGAAATGAGAGATTGAAGGCAATAACATATAGAGTTGTATTTCAGAAGAAGAACTCGTACAAACTCTTTGTGAACAAAGAGTTTATAGGAGTTCGTCTTCTTCCGAAATACAACTCTATATGTTATTGCCTTCAATCTCTCCTTCCCTGATGGAAAATGCAGCATGTGTGTTACTGTAATTGGCCAATCACTCTCGTAAACATCAATATGTAGGAGATTTTTTACTCTCTCGTGACTCTCTTACAATGGTATTCTAGCTCGAGAAAAAAAAATCTAAGTACAGTTGTTACTAAACCTTCCACCATGCTAATCAGATACGGCCGATACATATCCGATACGGCCGATACCGAATCGATAAGGCCGGTACGAATCCTAGCTATACGGCCGATACATATCGGATAGGACGATACCAACTCGCTAAGGTCAATACCATCCGATACGACCTATACCAAACCGATATATCGATACTAATCTGCTACGATCGATGCTAAGTACATACGGATACCGATACCGATAGTTCGATACCGATACCGATAGTGCGATACCGATACCGATAGTCCGATACCGATAGTGCGATACCGATACCGATAGTACGAAACCGATAGTTCAATACCGATAGTTCGATACCGATACCGATAGTCCGATAGTCCGCTAGCGATACCGATAGTTCGATACCGATACCGATAGTTCGATATCGATACCACTAAGTCCAAATGATTCCTCTTAAGTGTCGAGCATGTTATACACGGTTCAACTTGACGAGTCAATAAATATATATATATATATATATATATATATATATATATATATATATATATATATATATATATATATATATATATATATATATATATATATATATATATGTAATTCATGGTTTAAAGTATCGACCGATACCGATCCGATACGGTCGATACCGATACGGCACGTTCCGATCCGATACCGACCGATACCAAATATTGACAGATGTCGACATTGGGAGTCTTTGTTCTGGTCAATTCGGCAAAGAAAATTAAACAACATAGAAATAGTCCGATACCGATTCCGATATCGATATTGTGAACCTAGGTTGAAAGCATAATAAGGTTGTAAAAGCATGTAAAATAATCTGATACTACCGATAATTATTTGTTTCCCAATACCAAAAAATCTGATACTCCGATCCGAAACTGCCGATACTACCGATATCGCCGATACCAATACTCATAGGAAAAGTCCGATACCGATTCTGATGATATATACTTTGAACCGATACCAATAACTTGAACCTTGAACCTTGATATATATATATATATATATATATATATATTTTAATATATATATATATATATATATATATATATATATATATATATATATATATATATATATATATTCTTTTTCTTTTTTTCTTTTTTTAAGGAACCAGCACTTTATTGATTGACCGGCGCAAAATGCCGAAGCCTATACAAGAAAGCGCGCCGCGCGCAACGCACGACCCAAAACAAAGATAGAAAGATAGAAACTCGAAGTGTTGCCCACAAAACGGTCGCTGGACCGAGCATCAGAAGGATAGACGGCCAAAGCTTGCCTCCAAGGAAAAGTCGCCCCCGTCCCCTTGGTCGTACATGACCAAAGAGGCAGCATATTACACGCGGCAATTAGGTCAGTCCAGGGCGGCCCAAAACTGGTTCGATGTGTGAGTGCAAAGCCTCTTTGTTTTGTAGATTTGTCGAACAACCTCTCTGTACAATAAAGGAGGCGGAAACTGATGGCCCTCGAATCTGTATTTGTTTCTGTTTTTCCATAAAACCCAAAAAGCGGCGGCAGCGACGATCTGGTGCCCGTGAGACAAGATCCAGCTGGCCAACAGATCGTTGATGCCCCCAGTTGTGGGGACCATTTTACACCTGTATTGAAGTTGCATCCAAATGCGGGTGGCAGATTCGCCAGAATGAAGGACGTGATCTGCGGATTCTGTTTGGTGGTCTACACAGCTGTGGCATCTGGACGCCAGACTATAGTCGAAGGATTTGACGGCATCGACTGTGGGGAGTTTCCGACGCACGGCATGCCAGAGGAGGATGGACCATTTTGCTAGAATACATGCGTGCCAAAACTTGGCGGAAGGGGAGGTCGTAACCTGGATGTCTCTGGTGATGGCTCTGGCCGAAGCGAGGGTGAAGAGGCCACTGGGGTTGGGGGACCATCTGAGGACGTTATGGGCGTCATTGATCGACAGATGAGAAGCGGCCAGGCTCGCCATGGCCGCCGGGCCAAGCCAATCGCGAACACTATTCCAGTTCTACCCTGACGCGTCCTCATCCCATAAATCGCGGATCTCGCACAACGTCGGAGTAATATCGTTGGGCCTGAGGATGTCGTCCCCCAACCAGCGTTCCTTGCAACCCTGCGAGTGACCATTGCCCAAAGTCAAACGCAAGTGCGGTTCTGCAAGGTTTCGGCCCCTGATGATGCGCCGCCACGATGCAGAGGATCTGTTGATGGCGGGCGCTACTGTCAAGTGACAGAATCTGGAGTATCTCGCTCTCATGAACCTGGTCCAGGTCGAGTTTTCGGAGCGAAGTTTCTACCACAATTTAGTCGAGTGGGCGTCGACCATGTGGGCAAGCCTGCAGAATCCCAGGCCACCCTCATCAGTGGGTTTGGCCATGGTAGCCCAACTGGCCCAGTGGTACTTGTTCTTTCCCTCGAGATGGCCCGAGAAGAAATTGGCGAGGATGGATTCAATAGCATAGAGCACTTTGATGGGGGGCGAGCACACAGCAAGGGTGTATAAGGGGATGGAGGATAGGACGTGCTTAATGAGAATTAACTTTCCCCCGGGGGAAAGGGTTGCGTTGTGCCAGCCCACAATTTTCTGTCGAATCTTGCTCACCATAAGGTCGAAAATGCCAGAGTTTGTTCTGCCGTATACCAGCGAACAACCTAAGTAAAGGAAGGGGGGTAAGCTGTGGAGAAGGAGGTCATGGTGGACAGCACAGCCGAGTGAGTTCTATCGGCTTTGTGATGGGTGTAGA
This sequence comes from Iris pallida, assembly GCA_029216955.1. Classification (NCBI taxonomy): domain Eukaryota; kingdom Viridiplantae; phylum Streptophyta; class Magnoliopsida; order Asparagales; family Iridaceae; genus Iris; species Iris pallida. Next base: position 54,376 of record JANAVB010013150.1, on the reverse strand, counting down.
TCATGCTCTTGTTGTTGTTAATTTTCTGGCCAGAACATCTAGTATATATATATATATATATATATATATATATATATATATATATATATATATATATACATAAAATTAACTAACTAACATTTACTAGTTAAATAACATAATGCTAACTTGATAGTAATGAGAACAAAACATTCTATTAATGACAAAACATTGGTTGTTTTTGGAAATATATTACATTGATCAAAATACTGTTTAACAACCTTTTAAAAGAACTCAATAATAACAATTATTAGCAATAACAAACCCAACTCAAAATGTAATAACCTTGCCCACTGCTGATATTAATAATTCTATCTTCCCTAACCTAAATCATTCACAACCCACACCTAGGTAAGCCCAACTCGGCCTGACCCAAATTATTAAATATGATTTCTTTATCCTAATCTGACACCACGCAGCCCGAATGTCATAATTATCTTTCTTTTCTTTAGCCTAACCTACTAAATATTACTACTGCAGCCAATTCAAAACTTATAATTTTGTAAAACTTTCGGTCCTAGCACTATTGCTGCTACAATTTTTTCTTTTCAATTCCCTGACAACCCAACATTAAGACAAGCCCGACTCAACACCCACAACCAACCCGGCCCATCCCAAAACCTAGCCTTATAACCTAACTCTCTCTCACCGCTCATTTTCTTACAATCGCACAAGAAATCCAACCTAACCCTACGCTTCTTCTCCACCGCTCCCAGTAAACCCTAACCCTAATATTTTTATATAATTTCTAAATAAATAATACTATTAATAAGGATAATACTAAAAATAATACAAATGCATATGCATTTATATACATATTATAAACAACACTCAAATATACATTATATTGAAAATATGTATACAGATATACATATTATAAACAACACTCAACACCCTCCCACCCCCCGCCGCCCCTCCCACCACCCGCCGGCCCCCCCAGCCCCGCGCTGCCCCGCGCGCGCCACCCCCGCCGCCCCCGCTGCCCCGGAGCGCGCTGTCCCCCGTCGCCTGCCGCAGCCCCGCGCGCGGACGCCGCAGCCCCGCGCTGCCCCGCGCATGCACCCCCGCAGTCTCCGTCGCCCCCGTAGCCCATGACGCCCCCGTTAGCCCACGACACCCACGACCACCGAGAGAGAGAGAGTGAGAGATTACCTTTGGGAGAGAGAGAGGAGAGGTCGCCGATCACCGACGCGGGAGAGAGAGAGAGAGAGGAGAGTGAGGTCGCCGACCGCCGCGGGAGAGAGAGAGAGAGGAGAGTGAATGAAATTTGGGTGGAATGAAAAGTTCCCCCCGTCGTTTTAATTTAAGTCTGGGCCCTTTATTTAGAGACGGACTAGCGTCAAATTTTATCCGTCGCTAATACGTCGCTCTATTTGATACATGCCGACGGACTATTCGTCTCTACGTAGTCGAAGAATTGTCCCGCCGCTTCTCCCAACAATTCTCGCTAAATAATCGACTGCATAGCGACGGTTGTGTATCCGTCGCTATGTCTCCGACGACCTAGCGACGGATGAGCGACCTTTTCTCCCATTTAAAATAAAATAAAAAAATGTATCGGCATGTCGTCGGTACTCCGTCGGCTATTTGCCGCAAATTCATCGCTAACTTCGACGAAAATTTTTCGTCGCTAACAATCCGTCGCTAATTGACTGTATTTTGGTAGTGATATATATATTGGAAACTCCCACTTTTTTTCATAAAGGCTCAAATTGACAAAGCCTATACAAGTATACCCCTAGCACAAAATGCCGACGCCTATACAAGTATACTAACAAAACCTGAGAACATGAGGCTAGGAGATAAGGGAAACCCAAAATTCTGTCTAACCATGCGAACAGACGTTCCTGATCTTACGGCACTGCCGTAGGACCTCCCATATGATCTTGTCGACGTTGTACTGGTTGCCCTCGTATCTTGCCTTGTTACGATTCTTTCATTAGAACCATGTGGTAGCTGCCGTAACGATCTGGTATCCGTGGGATACGGATGCCCAGCCAGCCAAGAGATCGTAGAAGCACCCACCTCCCTGAGCGTGACTGCATCGCTGGGATAGAACTCGACAGATCTTAATGGGTAGTTCCCCTTGCCAGAGGTTGTGATCGATGGTTTATGTCTGACGCTCTGAGCAGCAATTGCATGCAAACGCTAAGCTGAACCCAATAGTAAGCAGATTTTCATCAGTGGGAAGCTTCTTCTGAAATGCCCTCTAAAGAAGGATGGACCACTTCTTGAGGATATAATTCAGCCAGAAGGCTGCGGATCGGAGAAGGCATCCCCAGACCAGAGGCCACCTGTCTGGCCGATCGCACGAAGAAGCATCCCAAAATTTCGGCCGACCACCTCAGCTCATCTGTTTCGTTATCGATCTTCAAACCTCGATGATGGATGCAATCCTCAGCCTTATCTTCGGACCAATAACGGACCTTGGCCCAATTCCAGTCATTCCTAGAGTAGTTCCACAAATCCTTGATCTTGTTGTTCCCTCGGGCCATCGGCAGGCTGGGGAGCAGGGATTCTCTAGCCCAACGTTCAAGGAAGGTCAAGGATTCTCCATCGCCCAAATGAAGGCGGATCGTCGGTTCAGCAATAGTGTGCCCGATGAGGATACGACGCCATGCCGCTGAGGATCTGCTATTGGGGATGGCCCGAGACGGGTGAATGTGCTTGTAATATCTGGCCTTCATGAATCTAACCCATAGGTTCTGATTCGTACGAAGCTTCCACCACAGCTTCATCGAGAAGGCATCCACAATATGAAAAAGTTTTGTGAAGCGCATGCCTCCTTCCTCGGTGGGTCTAGCCATGGCAACCCAACTAGCCCAATGATGCTTGACGTGGCCTCCACTATGCCCCCAAAAGAAGTCGCTAAGGATGCTGTCAACCAGAGAGAGTACCTTCTTGGGAGGGGAGCACGCTACTAGGGTATATATGGGAATGGAAGTGAGAACATGTTTGATGAGGATCATCTTGCCGCCTGGAGATAAGGTTGTGTTGTGCCACCCCTCCAGTTTTCTCCTGATTCTGTTAATCAGCTCATCAAAAATTCCCGAGTTAGATTTACCGTACACGAGGGGACATCCGAGGTATTGGAACGAAGGGTGTTTAATGGCGAAAGAGGTGATATTGGAGATGCTAGTCGCGTTCTCTCTCTTGATGTTATGGTGGGCATAGATGACGCTCTTAGCGGGATTGACCTTCTGACCTGAGCAAGAGGAGTATCTCTAGAGGGTGTTGTAGACCACCTCCACCGACTCGACATCCTCGAATATGAATATAAGGATGTCGTTTGCATATGCCTGGTGGATGATGATTGGGCATCCGCTGGCCGTATAAAAGTGCTGGAAGTTCGGGATACGAACCATTTTGTTCAAATTTCTGTTCAATGCTTCTGCCATAATAAAGAAGATGGTGGACGATAAAGGGCCTCCTTGCCTGACGCCGTAACTTGATTTTGAAGAATCCGTCGCCCTGTCCGTTGATCACCGTAGAAAACCAAGAGTTGTTGATCGATCTCCAGACGATGTTAGTCCAATTTTTCGAGAAACCAAAGGCCCTGAAAACCCAGATCATAAATTGCCAATCCATCCTATCATAAGCTTTCTCCATGTCCAATTTGATCATGATGTTGCCACCTCTGGCAGGAAGTTTCATGCAGGTGATTTACTCTTGAGCAAGCATGATGTTATCCTGGATGTTTCTACCTCGGACGACGCCACTTTGCTCCTCAGAGATAATCTTGGGAAGCACGTCTGACATATGGGAGACGATGATCTTAGAGATGATCTTGTTGGTGAAGGTGCGCAGACTAATAGGGCGGAAGTCACGAAACGTCTCTGGGTTATCTTTTTTTGGGATGAGGATCAGGTTGGCGGAAGAGATGGCTCTGGGGTAAGTAGCTCCCTAGAAAAAGGCATTTACCGCATCATGGATGTTTTTCTTGATGATATCCCAGCACTCTCGAAAAAATACCCCTAAAAATCCGTCCGGCCCTGGCGCACTGTGTGCATCCAGGGCCCAGACCGCATCTTTCACCTCCTACGCAGATGGAGGAAGGTCCAGCCGGGTGTTATCATTGTCGTTAAGGAGGTAGGATATCTCAGCCAGGAGGTTGTTTTCTCTGTAGACCCTTTCTTTGGTGAACAGCTGAGAGTAGAACTTCTCTGCCGCTGCTTGAATACCCCGTTGGTTACTGATGATGTTACCAGATTTGTCGGCGATCTGATGAAGGTTGAGTTTCTGTCTACGGCCGATGACACAAGCGTGGAAGTATGCTGTGTTTTTGTCCCCCTCGTTGTCCCATTTGAGTCTCACCTTCTGTTTTTAAAAGTCAGTTTCAACTTTCAGCCAAAATTTGAGAATAGCTTTGGTGAGTTTAAGAGCTTTCCTGGCTGCAGGCGATCGGTATGTAGTGAATAGGGCCTCGGCACGAGTGACATCATCATATGCGATGCGAACGGCTTGAAAAATATCCCCGTACACCTGTTTGCTCTACGCCGAAAGGGCTTTCTTCGTCACCTTAAGCTTGTTGACTACCCTGATGAGCGGGTCGGCGGAACCTGCGCTGTTCCAGGCTCCCGTAACAATATTCTTCAATTGGGGGTGTTCGCTTCAGAAGTTGAGAAATCGTAAGTTCTTTTTACTCTGATTGGAGTCATTTTTAATCTCAACCAGGAGGGGAGCGTGATCAGATTCGATGGCATTGAGGTGAGATAGATTGGAGATGATCCCCATCCCATGCCAGAAGGTGTTCGTGAGGGACCTATCGAGCCGGGAGTATTGTCGGCGATCTCCTTCCTGCATGTTACACCAGGTAAACGTATTGCCAGTGAAAAGGAGCGTATGGAGGTTGGCATTAAAAATACAGTTGTTGAAATCTTGTATGACCATAAGGAGAGTAGGGCGACCGCCAGACTTCTCCTCTCTACAGGTGATGGCATTAAAATCCCCAATACAAAGCCGTGGAAGGTTAATGTGGTTGAGGTGGGTGTCGAGGAGGTCGTTCCAAAGCTGTTTGCGATCAGCCAAGTCGCAGCTAACATGAACCGCGGATAGAATTAAGTGCTTGGGGAGAAAGGGGTGCTCCATCCAGCACGAGAGAGCCTGCCTAGAGTCCTGGATAACTCCGATCTTGACATCCATCGAGCAGAGGATCCAAATGTCGTTGCAGCCAGCAATGGCCGTATTAAGCCCTAACTGTAGCTGGATGATTTTGATTTTCTTGGAGGGAATCTTGGGTTCAATGACGATCAAGATGTCAATCTCGTGGAGTTTTTTGAGGCTAGTGAGATGCCTCATGGTGGGTTTGTTAGCCAGGCCACAAACATTCCAGGATAGGATGTTAAGCATTAAAGGTGTTAATGGGAGCATTTTTTGTCCGCTTAGCAGCGGATCTGGTACGCATGGTCGACGGCTCTGTGGCTCCTATTTTATCAGAATTTTTGGTGTTGATAGGTGCCATCGCTACCATGGAGTTGTTAAGGGTTAATTCTTCGACTGTGATGGTGGGGATGTCCTCTGCAGGTTGTAGTCTTTCTCCGACAGAATCTAGGATGGCCTCTTCTGGGGGGATCATGATGGTGTCTTCCTGGCAATCGAATAGTTCTCCTGCCGAATGGAGGAGAAATCCTGCGGCCATGACCTGTTGTCCTGTAAGGACCTGTCCTAGACCCAGGATGGCTAGGGCTTCATCGACGGTAACCACATCGTCAGAGGGATGGCTGACTGCTATCTTTCTTAGGGCAGTTAGGGAGTCAATGAGGGATTTCTCAACAGCATCCATGATGATATTACTGGGTGACATCCTCTCTGAGCTCGGTCTAGTGGGCTCGTCATCTCCACGGACAGCGAGCTCCTGAGAGGTGGTAATGGCTCCCGTGTCAAGGACCTTGAACTGATTGGAGAGGGGGAGGGATGGGGGGAACCATGGATCAATGTTGTGCTAAGGTAGGCTACCTTGGCCGGCGTGCCTTCACGTTCATCGAATCTGACATGGGTGTTTGGGAGCAGAAGCAGGGGAGGGTTCTGCTGCGGTTGTTGAGTCTTGCTGACTCTAACAGGGGCGTCCTTCCGGACTGTGTTCGTCTTAAGCTCTGGGTGGAGGAAAAAATAGTGTTCTGCTAGGTTCCCACGCAAATGTCTGTGTTTACAGAAGATGATGTGGTTGTCGTAGGCTATTTGCTGGGTGTGCGTCAGGTTGCCTAGTTCAAGGAGGATGTGATTGGGGGCTCATTGGTGAGGTCAAGTTCCATACAAATTTTAGCGTAGTGGGCTTTAGTAAGATTTCTTATTTCCTCTGATGTGGCTACAAACGTCCCGAAGGAGTTGTCGATCCGTTTGACGGCTGCTGGAACGAAGCATATTAGGGGCAGGTTGGGGAGGGTCACCCAGGCCGCAACCGTCGCAGAGTCTTCTTTGGTATTGAAGCCTGCGGACCAACTGATAATCTTTATATGGTGGGAGTCAACCCTACCGGTTCCCTTGGACCACACGGTCCTGTGGTCAAGCTTGGAGGAGAGGTACAGTAAAATATGCTTGGGGTCCAAGGGTGCGACCATAAATTCTGTGGAGAGCCACCAGCTGGCAATCACCTCCTTAACCCGATCAAGTTTCGGGCAGCCGAAAGAAAATTTGAGGACGAAGGTGTGGGAGAAGGAGGAAGAAAGGGAGGACAGTTCTTGCTCTGAGAAAGGACCTTGGGCACCGGAGATTCCGAAGTGCACACAACATCGGAAAGCGGGACGTCGTTGAATAAGAGTCCCTTCTTGGCGATACGGTCAGGGCGTAGCTTGTCGGCATAAGAAGGTTACGGGATATCTGACGAAGAGGGGATATCCGGGACGTCGCCTCTGGGAGTCACGACAGGGGAGGTCAGGGAGGGCGAAGCAACATGCAGCATTAAAGCCGGGTCCGGGCGAGGGCTCCGGGGCCGTTGAGAAGGAGGAAGAACGAAAGGATGAGGGCAGGGCGAAGGCTAGATGGAATATGCCAACGAAGAGGGAGGCCTGCACAGGGGGACCAGGTCCCGCAGACTAGCTCCAAAGGCAAGAAGGTCCGCCGGAAGCTCGCGACTGGGAGCAGATAATGAACCGGAGGAGAGGGAACAGCGAGCGACGACTGGACGGAAAGAGCCCCAGCGGCAGATGTGGGCCCAGCGGCCGAAGAGGCGACTGGATACCCAATTAGAGAAGGCAACGGAATCCCGAAAGAGGAGCCCGGCTCAGGAGAAGTGGACCATGCGCCCAAGGCGATGGGAAGGGGCCTTGCGCCGGAAGCTCGGCGCATGAGCCATACGCTCGGTTCCTTGGGAATAGGGCATGCGCCCAAGGCCGCTGGAAAGGGCATGCGCCAAAGGCCACTGAAAGGCGCCATGCGCCCGAATGTGGAGGAGGAGGGTCCAACATCGCCTACCTGAGGGACGAGGGGGCATGCGCACACGAAGGGGGAACCTGCGTATGCGCATACCATAGCCGTTCCATATGCGCCTGCTGGATCCGCGCCATATGCACCTTCGGAAGAAGGATAAAGGTGATAGGGGGTGGCGCCCACAAGGGGGTGACTGCCATATGTGCCCACAACAGCCCAGCTATATGCGTCCGTCAGCTCGGAGGCGCATAGCCGCGCGACCCCCGGCCTCGAGGTGGGCCGCTCATTCGAAAGAGCGAGAGATTCGAAAATTGAATCTGAAGACAGGATTTGGTCCGTGCCTACCGATCCCAAAGCAGACCAATGGGACAGCGAGCTGGGGGCTAGGGGCTGGGGGCTGGGGGCTGCCGACTCTACCTGGAAGGCGAGGGAGGGAAGCTGCCCACCGTCCTGGCGCTGGCCTGGGCCAGGCGATGCTCCGTCTAGGACGGTGGAAGGAGTAACAGGGGTAGCCAGCAGCGGGAAAGAAGGTGGAGGAGAGGGCAGACGGAGCGCATGGGTGACGGGGTGAGGAGGAGGAGGAGGGGAAAGGCCGCTGCAGACTGAAAAAGAGGACAGGGGAGAAGGGAGTCGAGGATGTAGTGCCCCGTCCCTACATCATGTCCCGTTTCCGTCCGCGGGGTGCGCGAGAAAGGAACACTGTCGCTATCGATTCGGTCGGGATCGATAGGTCGGAATCGGCCGAGTCGATCGAACGGGAACGGTTGAATTAAGATCCATTCCACATTTTGGAATGTCTTCTTCGGAACCAAGTCCGATATTCAGCGGGTTGCGCCTCGAGGATTAGCTCTGCGGCTGAGTCGAGAGAGACCTCCCATTGCTCTGATTTTCATGCCGTACTTGATTCGGCTTTAGCTTTGTTTTTCATGAATGCATTTTTCGTGAATATTTTCCGAATGGGTTTTCGTGACTTACGTTTTCAAGCTTCGCATTCATTTCGAATTTTCTTGAATTATACAGTATTCTAATCAGTTGCTTATGCGATTTCAAGTGATTGCGTAGGCGACGTCAGCGCTGCCAACCGGTCGCTCGCTTGAAGCAAGGCTAAGGCGAGTGGCTGACCTCCTTCGTCTCGTCCTTCTACTTCAAAAACTCAATATGCCAAGTAAAATGAATGCTTGTCATAATAGTGTAGAATCAAAGAAATCGTGGCACGATTCTTCATGAAACACTTGCTATCGAACTACCGGTATTGAAAATAGAAAACGTGTTTTCTTATACAAATTCACTTAGCCTATGCAAAACAATGCATGAATCGATTAACGTTTATCGCAACAATACGGCTAAGTAAGCAAATCGACTAAGTTCAAAAGAAAACGGTCATTGGATAACTTATGGACAAGGTGTAGTTTTCTCGAACGGTTGCCTAGGCCAAGGGACCGATTCGTCCCGGAAGGAATGAGTATAGGTAGCGCCAGACTTTCATCGACATAGGTTATGCAGAAACTTTCGTAAATGGCTCGCTACCCGCCGCGAAAGGGTCACCGTCTAACCAAGCTATTGTCCGAGATGGCTTGACATTGCCAGTGGCCTTCACACCCTTTTACTGCTTAACAAATGCACAGGACAAGGGATGGATATGATAGTCGCTTAATGTTATACAATTTCATATGCTTGCATGAAAACATGTTGACACGCAATTGATCAGGATGGTTAGAAAGATCACATAAAAGGCTAGTTAACATGTTTATAAAACTTCTTAAATCAAATACAGAGCTTGGATTTAATTAGCCATTTGCCAGTACATGTGTTCATACTGATCCTCGCTCTTTGCAGGTCCCGCGAACCAGGAAGGATGCGCCAACTAGCTCGGTGAGGTTCGCCACTTTTGAAGCTTCGGCCGTACGTCGAAGACGTTTCCCATGACTCTACTTTTGAAGGCTCTCGACAATCTAAGGAAGATGACTCAGCGTCCCTCCCATCCAGGTCACTGGAGTACTTTATTGTATTTGAGGGATGTGTGCAATGTATGGAACGACTATCTCATCGGCACTCTTTTATAATCGAGTCATGTTGTAGCCCGTGCGGCATGAGTCTTGTACTAGAGTCTGTAAAAGATATTCATTATCAATAAAGAATCAAGTTTCCTTTACTTAATGTGTGATTCCATTTGTCTGCGTACTCTCTTAGATCTCGTGTCTCGGATTAACTTATGACTATGCCTTATGCGATCGCAAATTAGGTTCGCACGACATCACGCCTGGGGGACGACTATCGATTCGACGGAATCGGGGCGTGACATAATGGTATCAGAGCACGGCTTTACATCCTTGGCCTCCAGTGTCGAGTTCTAGTCTCTAACCATTGACCTCGTGTCGATGAGAAGAGTTGTTCCATACGCTGAACCCAGGACATTTTTTGAAACTAATGAGAGTTGCCTTTCCTTTTTTCCTGCAGTTGTGGGAGCTCGGGCGGAGGACGAGACAAGTGCTTCCAGCGGCTCGAGTGCTTCTAGACCCGAGCATTCCGTCAACCCAACGGGAATGACGCCTACCATAGCCGGACCTTCCGGCGACCCGATGTAACGTATACTGCAAATGCTTGAAATCTAGCAACGTCAAAACGAGCTCCATCGTCAGCAAGAGGAGGCTCGTCAGACTCAATTTGAGAATCGGTTCAAGGCTCAATTCAAGCTGCAGCAGCAGAAGCAGCAGAATACCCTCCAGTAAATCGTACAGTTGGTCGTGGGCAACAATAACAATTCAACGATGATGCCTGCCGTGACCCAGCCTGCGGTTCGATCCAACAAAGCCGAACCAGAGGTGCCCATGCTCTCACCTGCGGCACCGAGAAGTTCCAACTTCGACGTGTCAAAATTCACAAAAAGTTGGCGTACTTCCTTCAACGGCACAGAAGATCCCTCCATGGCGATCGACTGGTTGGAGGAGCTGGAAGACAAGTTCGAGCTTCTGGATGTCGAGGACTCGAAGAAAGTTGCGTGTGCTCAACTTCTACTTTGAATGAACGCACATGATTGGTGGGTTGTACAGAAGCGGGCTATTCGACGTGAAGACGGGACGGCGGCGATCTCCTGGGCTATATTCAAAAACGTATTCGAGACCAAATATCTTTCTGCAGCCATGCGACATGAAAAGGAAAATAAATTTATACAGTTGAAGCAGGGGAACATGACAATACGATAATACGCGGCTGAATTCAACAAACTTGTCAAATTTGTCGGAGACTATCTACCTACCACTGCAAGTCAAGCTCGACGATTTGAAGTGGGCCTGCGTTCTACTATCTGTGCTCACGTTTTGGAGCCTGAATACAAAACTATGGGCGAGGCACTCAACCATGCCCTCCGTCTGGAGTCTGAGTATCCTCCTGTTACTACCGGCCTGTTCACTTTAATAACAAATGTCATAGTAATGCGGGGGCAACAACGCACACAAGCGTCAAAACCGCGACAACGGAGGCGGCATCCAGACGAAGGATCGAGTAGTCTGCACTTTCTGCCACAAGGAGGGCCACTTGCTCAACGAGTGCCGATTGAAGAACGGTGCGTGCCTCGGGTACGGCCAAACCGACCACATCGTACGCAACTGTCCGAAGAAGCCAAACCAGTACCCCCAATAACACTATCAGCACCGAGGCCAAGCACCTCGGGCTCCACCGACCGCACAATAGAATGGCCAAGACCATCGCCCCAATGCTTCGGGCCGCGTCTACACCATGACTCGAGATGAGGCATTTACATCTGATACAGTCGTGACAGGTATACTGTAATTCAATAATAAACCAGCTCGTGTATTGTTTGATTCAGGTGCCACACATAGCTTTATATCGGCGGACTTTGCCGCCGAGCACAAATTTTCCCTGATACCGCTGGGCCTCAATCTCACTGTTAACGTACCGTCGGGCATGCCACTACTTGCAAATTTAGTCTGCAAAGACAGAATCATCTGTATAGGTGGTCAAAAGATCAATCTTGATGCGATAGTTCTAGTTATTAAGGACTACGACATCATTCTGGGGATAGATTGGCTCGGTCCGTGCAACGCAACCATAGACTGCGCTGAAAAGAGGGTCACATTTCGCATACCTAGAGTGCCTGAAATCTGCTACTTGTGTGGTGAGGCGTCGCCGACCTGCATGGTGATCTCCGTAATATCTGCTCGACGGATGCTGTATTCCGGGTACGAAGGCTATCTAGCTCCCGTTCGAGACATGCGACAGGATGGTGCAAACGCGGATCAGATCGACGTTGTGGCAGAATTCCCTGATGTGTTCCCAGACGAGCTGCCCGGCATGCCGCCCGATCGAGAGATTGAGTTTACTATCGATACATTTCCCGATACCCGATCGATCTCGAAAGCCCCGTACAGAATGGCCCCTGCAGAGCTTAAAGAACTCAAGGTGCAGTTACAAGAGTTGCTCGACATAGGATTCATCAGACCCAGCGTCTCGCCATGGGGAGCGCCCGTGCTGTTTGTCAAAAAGAAGGAGGGCTCTATGCGTCTTTGTATCGACTACCACGAGCTGAATAAAGCCACCATCCGGAACAAATACCCCTTGTCCCGCATAGACGATCTGTTTGATCAGCTTCAAGGAGCTACGGTGTTCTCTAAAATTGATCTGCACTCGGGTTACCATTAACTCAAGATCAAGCCGGACGATTTGTCGAAGTCTGCCTTCCAAACTCGATACGGCCATTACGAGTTCCTGGTAATGTCGTTCAGCCTAACGAACGCTCCTGCTGCTTTCATGGATTTAATGAATCGGGTGTTCCAACCATTCCTTGACAAGTTCGTAGTAGTCTTCATCGACGACATACTCATCTACTCGAAGAATAAACAGCAACACACTGAGCATCTACGGATCGTGCTTTAGACCCTTCGAGAAAATCAGTTGTATACGAAGCGAAGCAAATGTGAATTTTGGCTGAGTAGCATCGCATTCCTCGGACACATCATTTTAGCTGAAGGCATTGCGGTTGACCCAAAAAAAGTTGAAGTCGTTGTTGATTAGAAGCGGCCAACGTCCGTCGGCGAGATTCAAAGTTTCCTTGGCTTAGCGGGATACTACCGACGCTTCGTGAAAGACTTCACGAAGATCGCATTGCTTCTGACTCGCCTCACCCAGAAAGGAGTCGTATTTGACTGGTCAGACGAATGCGAAGCTTCATTCCAAGAATTAAAGCAACGGCTCGTCTCGGCCCCGGTACTCGCACTTCCAGAAGGGACTGAGGGTTTCCAGATATTTAGCGACACGTCCGATCAGGGCTTGGGGTGTGTGCTGATACAGCAGAACAAGGTGAAATCTTTTGCTTTCCGACAGCTAAAGTCGCACGAGAAGAACTACCCTACTCATGACCTGGAGTTAGCGGCGATTGTGTTTGCGTTAAAATTATGGTGTCACTATCTCTATGGCGTGGCGCGCACGATCTATACCGATCACAAGAGCCTCAAGTATCTATTCACGCGGAGGGAACTGAACTTGTGGCAGAGGCGTTGGCTTAAACTGATCAAGAATTACGATTTGACTATCGACTATACGCCGGGAAAGGGAAATATTGTGGCGGATACTCTGAGTCGGAAGTACATAGCCTCGATATCCATCGACTGCAGACTGCTGCATGACCTAGAAGAGATGGGCATCGAACTCCGAGTCCAATTTTGGAATGTGCAGTTGGCAAAGTTGTAGTTAGAGCCGAACTTGCTTGAAAAGATCAAGACCGCTCAGAAGGATGATCCGTTCCTGAAGAAAATACGAGAGCTAATCTCGACGGACAAGACGACCGACTTTGCGGAAGACGAAACCGGCATGCTTCGATTGAAGGGTACGCTATGCGTTCCGGACGATTCAAACTTAGAAAGGAGATACTGTCGGAGGCGCACTATGCAAAATATACCTTGTATCCCGGTAGCACAAAGATATACAAGGAGCTCCGTACGAACTTCTGGTGGCACGGGATAAAAAGAGATGTGGCACTTTTTGTGTCGCAATGCATGGCCTGTCAGCAGGTGAAAGTTGAGCACCAGAAACCGGGCGGAGAGATACAGAAACTGGCGATTTCGGAATAGAAGTGGCAGCACATGTGCATGGATTTTATTGTTGGTCTGCCGAAGATGCCGCGGGGAAATGATGCCATCTGGGTCATCGTCGATCGACTAACCAAGTCAGCGCACTTTATTGCCATCAAAGTTACTTGGAGCGTTGATCGCCTGGCACAGATTTATCTTGATGAGGTAGTACGGCTGCACGGAGTTCCAGTATCCATCATCTCCGATCGGGATTCACGGTTCATGTCGCGATTCTAGAGTAGCCTACAGTCGGCGCTGGGTAGCAAGTTGCAGTTCAGTTCAGCTTATCATCCTCAGACCGATGGCCAAACGGAGCACGTCAATCAGATTCTTGAAGATATGCTACGACTCTGCGCAATTGACTTCAAATCAAGCTGGGACAATCATCTATCTCTGGCCGAATTCGCATACAATAATAGCTATTAATCCAGCATTCAAATGGCGCCGTATGAAGCCTTGTACGGACGTAAGTGTCGATCACCCATTTGCTAGGACGAAGTCGGAGAGCGACAGATTCTCGGCCCGGAACTGGTGGAACAGACCGTGCAGAATATTCGGCTCATTCAGAAAAGACTAAAGACTGCGCAGAGTCGTCAGAAAAGCTATGCGGACGTTCATCGTCGACCCCTCGAGTTTCAAGAAGGCGATCACGTATTTCTCAAAGTGTCGCCCATGCGGGGAGTTGCTCGGTTCGGCGCAAAGGGGAAGTTGAGTCTGAGATTCGTTAGGTCATTCGAAATACTCGAGCGGGTCGCCCTAGTGGCCTATAAAATTGCCCTACCGCCGGTGCTTGAAGGTGTACACAACGTCTTCCAAGTCTCTCAACTGCAGAAGTACGTGCACGACCCGAGCTGTCACACTCACTTTTCAATTTCAAGGGTATTTTAGTAATTGTGATTTATTTAAAAAAAATTATGTTTTTATTTGAATTTTTATCTATTTATTAATTAGGTTGATTTCAGTACGATTTGATTTGGTTGTAGACTGGTGACTTGGTAGTATAAGTAGTTTGACCTTAGTCAACCTTCACTAGAATCCTAATAATGTAATTAAAATTCACATTTTGGTTTTAAAAATTATTTAGATTTAAATCTCTATTTTTGGAGTTGTTAAAATGATTTTATTCTTTTTAGCCATTTTTGCCTTTTGTGATTTTCTAGATATGTTAACTTGTGATTGTGCTAGCAACTGGTTTAACCTTAGAGGACTAGTATATGAGCCTAACCATGTTTTAGCGATTATTATTTTTATTTTTAGAATTTATTTTAGGCTTGAGTTTATTTTTATGGTTTTAATTGATTTTTAGCCTTTTTCATGCTAGCCTTTTAGCCTTTTTGACTTGGGCCTTGTTCTTACTTAAGAACGAGTTGGCCCATGTGAAACCCTAACCCTAGAGATCTATTCCTGGCCGCCCAACAGCAGTACCCTGCAGAAGCATGGAAAATACTAAAGAAAATGACTCATGCGGCCAAAGAACCCTATGCGGCTCAGAAAACTCATGCGGCTCAGGGAATCATGCGGCACAAGGAGCTATGCGGCCCAAAGCATTCCATGCGGCTCAGAAGACACGTGGCCTGATAGTGCTCCCCTCCACCCATGCTGTATTAATTGCTTTGACTGCTGACCCCTCTGAAAAGTTGACAGCCCTGACACCAAAGCAGGTAATTATGGCTCTGTCCTAATGATGAATCTCTAGGGAAGAGAAAAGAGATCTCTGACACAAATCCCCCGAGAGCCATAAAAATGCCACATGGCCTTGCCACGTGGGCATTCGTATGCGGTTCACTGCTCATGCGGTTTAATAAATCCCATGCGGCTCAGAGCGAATCTGTTCTATGCGGCTCAGGCCATGAAAGCCTCATGCGGCTCGAGCAAAGGACTTCCCATGCGGCTCAGAGTGAATCTATCCTATGCGGCTCAGGCCATGAAAGCCTCATGCGGCTCGAGCAAGGACTTCTTATGTGGTTCGAGAGGGTCATGTCCATGCGGCTCAGGCGGATATATACTTATGCGGCCCACAAGAATTACTCCCCTGTGGTTCGAGGGCTCAAGTGAGGGCCACTGCCCACGCAGCCCTGACACGTGGGCCTAACCATATGCGGCTCACATTCATATGCGGCTCACTAGTCATGCGGTCCAAATCCTCCCAGCAGCTTCTAGGATACGTGTCCTAAACCAATTAATTCCTCAAATTGGCTGCCATTAAAGATTGGGTCAAATCCCAATAATCGGGGACACGTGGCAGAAAAATAGATCTGATTTATTCGCAGATATCAGAAGATCATTATAAGGAAGATTTATTCCAATCAGCATTAATTGCTCATGGGATTTGGTGTAATCTACACCAAATGGCCCAGATTCATCATAATCAAAACGAATGGCCTGGATTGACCAATCCCCAAGCCGCCGTCATCTCCAAGAGCTAATCATTGGCAACCCTAATGATCATACCCCACTATTATAAATAGCAGGGTGTCATTCCCTTGCGAGAAGGACAATATATACAATATCAGAGAGGAAAATACATATATACAGAGAGACTTTCTTCCATAATCAGAGAGAGAATACACAGAGAGAGAAAGAGAGAAGCCAGAGGAGCAACAGATGAGCAAGAAGAGCATTTCTTCATCAACGCCAACCATCTTTTCACAAGGAGCCAAGGCTGCATACCGATCGTCCAAGGAGTAAGGCAGGGCTGCCGTCGCCTTCCCGAGCCTCTATCGTCACCCCCCAGAATTTAAAATAAACAATTGTACTTAGACTGCTGTACCTAGGTTTTCGTCCCTTGGCTTTCTTTGTACAAGCGAGTTTGTAACGTGAAGTAAAAGTCCGGTCCTCCGATAATTGTTATGTTCTTTTATATTTCATGGCAAACACGATGGCGACTCTGCTGGGGACTAACTTCTCCATGGCTGAGGAGTTGGTGACGCAATCGGATGCAGCCAAGCTTGGCTCCACTCAACAAAAGATGGTCGCCCGATTCGACCAACAGGCGTTCGAAGAAATACTCTCCGACAAGAGCACTGGCCCGGTCCAGAAGCAAGCCCGCACAAAGAAGGCCCGTAAGGAGTGGTGACCCCGATCCTTCGTTCCTACTGAAGCTCTTACGGAGACACCCTCTGTTGTTCAAAACGGCGAGCAAGATTCCCCTGCGGCCCCACTTCAGATCGTAGACAACTCTGCTGTCCCCAAGTCTGGCAGAAGAAAACACTATGATGCTGGACTTGCAAGGGCAAAGAGGAACTCTATGAGATCCGAGCCGCATAAGGGTATCAGCCGCAGGGAGAAAGTTCATGCGGCTACATCCTCCAGCCGCATGAACAAAACTCATGCGGCTATATCTGTCAGCCGCATAGCTTATGCGGCTACAGTTGCCAACCACACGGATGAAACTCGTACGGCTATGGGAGTCAATCGCTTGCAGAAAACCCATGCGGCCACAATTGCCAACCGCATGCGGCCAGCCTGTACGGTCGTGACTCCTAGCCGCATAAAAACAATTCATCCGACGGCAGAAGGCAACCGCATGCAGACAGCCTGCACGGTACCCCACTCTAGCCGCATAGCATCCGTTTTACGCTTCTCTCGATCAGTCTTCGACCGTCTCTCATGCGGTCCTGACCCTGATGGTTCTCTGGATGATCAGCCAGACTCTGTGGTATTCAACTTGGACTCCTCCTATTACGCACCCGAAGGTGCTAAAAGGAGGAAGTCTAGGGCAGCGCGGGCTCATCAGGTCCAGACAACTGTCCCAACCTCTGACTATCGGGGCATCCCGTTGACTATCACACGGGCCTCGGATGGGAAGTTGTATGCAACCGCTCGAGTCTAGCCCCCGGCGGCAAACGGACAGAGTGGTTCCTCTGACCTGCGGGAGGAGATCCTCCATAAACGCAAGGAAAGAGAAGGAGTATCGGCGTACAAAGAGTCCTCGCTTGGACATCGCTGTACCCAAATCATCGTCAATTGCTGCTGTAACAACGCGGCAGTGACGGAAGATCGGCCGTCCGTCTTCCAAAGGCTACAGTACCCGAGCTCAGAAGATGAGGCACCTCCTGTTGTCTCCTGCAATTCCGCTCAAAAGGTCCCCACCGAAAGGAGGAGGAAAAAGACGAGTATCTCCAGTCCCAAGATATCAACCACTACAACTAAGAAACTATCGTCTAAACGGTTGTCCTCTACCGGTGTATTCCAACACACCCGTTCGAAGACAAAATTTACCGCGATGGAAAATTCATCATCCATATCGCTGGGGGTTGAAGGAACTGGGGTAGCACTCCTCCGAACATCTGCAACAATTCGATGTTTCAAGGAGCCGAGCCCGGACAAACAACTCTTTCATCGGGGGCAACAGACGCTGATGTCCCCAAGGACATCTGCAACTCTCAAGACGAAGCAAGCTCTGAAGCTGGGAATACCGTTCCCTCTGAGTCCGAGCCCGAAGAGAACATTCCCACCTATCCCGACGACTTTTTGGTGCATGGGTACGACTCGGAGGGTACATCCTCCACCGTTCCTTCCATCCCTCCTCATGTAAGGACGGTTTACATGACGGACAGCAATCAGGGAGGGTCCAACGATCGCCAGCGCATCGACAATCTCGAAGCCATATTACTTGCTTTGGTCAAGTCTGTAGACGAGATTAAAGCAGCCCTGCCCACTCTACAAGGAGGAACGCCCGGTCAAACAAGCACAGGCCCCGCGGTCAATGTAGATTCGAACTCAGCGGCACCAAACCCGGGCAATAATTCTCCCGAAACAACAGCCCCTACCGCGACAGATGAGATCCGAGAAGTAAGGAGAGAGGTCCAGAAGCTCCGAGCCATGTTCTATGCCCGAGAAAACGCTCAAGATCTTAGAATACGGCAACCATACCCTGCTGAATGGAGGGATGTTCCATTCCCACCAAGATATAAGTCGTTCAATATCAACCCGTATGATGGAAAAACCTCAGCAAGTCGGTACATCACTTACTTCGAGGTCACCACCGACCATCTGCCCCATGATGATGCTATCCTCACACGGTTATTCATTGGGGCATTGGAAGGAGTCGCCTTCGATTGGTACCGCAATCTACCGGACAACTGCATCCACTCCTTCACCGGCTTCAAGCGCCTGTTCTTGGAGAGGTTCTACGAAGTAGGACAAGACGTCACTATGTCCACTCTCATGGACGTCGTCCAAGGGGAGAAGGAGTTGACAAGGAACTACATCGAGCGGTTCCGCCAGACCGCCATGAAGCTGCCCTCTGGAAATCCAGATTCCTCTTTGATTGAGATCTGCCAAAAGAGACTACTTCCTACGATCAGTCTCTAGATGGGCGAAAGTCAATTCAAAGATTGGAAGGCATTCATCATCAGCGCCACAAGCGCCGAAGAACGACTAAAGAAGGCTCGCCAACTAGGATTGCACATCTCGGAAGAAGAAAACAAGGGCAAGCATCCCAACAACGATAATGGGGGTAACCCCTCCAACAATCGGGACAGCAAGGAGAAGCAGGCTATGGTGGCCGACACGGCACAAAAGCCTGAGTCACAACCAGCAGACAAACAATGGCCTCAGATCACTTACTCTTTCGAAGACGGCCACGTCAAGCCTATCTTGGACATGCTCATACAAGGAGGTAGAATTCAGCTTCCTCCACCAAGACGGGAGCCTCGGCCGGCTGATATGGAGAACCCAAAGTTCTGCCATTATCACCATTATGTACACCACGCTACACACGACTACTACCAACTAAAACGGTACATCCAAAGCCTCATCGATTCGAACGCTCTGGCCATCGACTTCGAAGAGGTAACCGTAGCAGCCAATATGGAGTCCGTACAATTCGGTAGCTTTCCTCCGACGGAGACTCATGACGGGGTAATCCTCGTCCCTCTGGCGACAATGGAGATTACCAATCTTCCACCTCCCCGGGAACAGGCTGCTGGTCTAGTACCTCTCACCACCTCACGAGGGAAGGTCATATGGGTCCATCTAGACTTGGTATCAGAAGTAACTCGGTCCACACCATCTCCCACCAACAAAAGGAAGATTGGAAAAATCAGGACCTGCCACACAATCTCAGCAGACAACGAGGAAGCTACAGCCGTCGTCACGCGGTTCGGAGCACAATCCCAACCTGTGGTTGACCACCCAGCCGAAAATTATCAACCCACGACAACTGATGCTCTGGGACCGGCTCAACCTTCGACGACCGACAAGCCTAGGCCGAAGGAGACTCGCTTCGACAAATCTCTCCGAAAAGACGCCGCCCAAGGGCTAGAGAGGCCCTACAACTTTGACATCTTAGCACAATTGGCTAACACTCCGGCCAAATTGTCACTGTACGAACTCCTAAGGCTCTCCAAGGACGTTCGTATTGCATTGAGCGAAGCACTCCAAAATGCCGATGCCTATCTGGCTCAATCCAACCTCACCGGGGAGGACTCACCTGTGGATCTCTAGGACAGTGCCTGTACGGGAGCAATGCCCAACATCGTCTTCACTCCGCAGGACATGCTCATCAAAACCAACCTACATGATCGCCCGCTATACTACACGGGATACATCAGCGACGTGAAGGTGGATCAGATGCACATTGACCCTGGCTCTTCTATAAGCATCATCCCAAAGGGTCTGCTACATCATCTCCGCATCCCAATGCATCGCCTGACACCTACAAGCACCGCCAACAGCGGTTTCAATTCGGGCAGGAGCTACCCTATCGAAAAGATTCGTCTGAAGTGTCAAATTGGCGACCTCCAATCCGAAGTCACCTGCTATGTCATAGATGCAGACACTTCTTACAACATCCTCTTGGGGCGCCCATGGATATACGATTATATGATCGTGCCTTCTACGCTACACCAGTACTTCAAATATGTCGACAAACACGGCTTCGTGAAGACAGAATTTGCTGATATCGATCCCTTCAAGGGGGTCGAATCCTACTACTCAGACTCTTGCCTATACGAAAAGTCGAAGAGGCACCTTGATGAAGGAAATGAACAAGCTAGTACCGAAACGGCCACGGGATCAGAAGGACCCCTGACGATCCACCTCCAAGCTCGCAAACCGGGCAAGTCCGCACCCCTTACCGCCACTCTGCAGAAAGATGCGATCAGCCTATCGGCGCAAGAGGAGCAGATGATAATCCGGCTGCCAAGGTCCGGCCAAGTGCCGAAACCCACAACGGGGCCACTAACAATCAGACTGTCGAGAGTCAGTCAACCCCAAACAGGGAAGCTCAATCCCTCCGACAAGCCGCTGACGATACGCCTTCCCAAGAAGGGTCGTCACCCCGACACAAGGTCTGACACTTCTAGCGAACCGGCCACTCCTCGCTCCACTTCGAGTGCCAAACTGGGGGTCACTAGTCTGCCAACAACTCCACGCTTTGCCCCGTCAACTGAACCACTGACAATCAAGCTTCCCAGGTCGTCCTCTCAGTCTTTATTTACACAGGGGGTAGCCGAAGAGGAACCGGAGCTAGCCAAGTATATGGCTACCCACACCAACGTCCCCTCCGCTGATGATGTAATCCCCCTAGAAAAGATACCTTACTTCATCAATAAAGGGTTATCTTTGAACTACACCGAACTCAATAAGCTATGTACGATATATGCTATGGAACACGGTATAGGCACTCATCTACACACATAGGTGACAAATGTGCACACCGCAATCCAGCTTATTCCAGCAGAAGACGCTTACCGTATAATCGAGGGAGGGGACCATCCAATCATCTTCGGCCGGAAGGACGATCTTCACCCCTTCACCATAAAAGAAGTTGATCTTGGGTCAGATGCCGGGAGATTGCCTCTGTATCTTTATAGCCCCCAGTCCAAATATCTCATGCAAAAACAGGGATATGATCTGGAGACGACGCCATGTTTGAACTACGGCACTGGGCGACGATTACCTTTGAAGCCACCAGTCCCGGCGGGCAAACCACGAGACTACTATAGCAAAACTCGATGCGGGCTAGGGTATGTTACTCCCACAATGACCCCTGAGAGTTCAGATGAAGAGTGTGACTGGCAGTCACATTACCAACTTCCGACTCGGATACTAGCATCGGAGATATATTCAGACGAGTCATGTCAGTCAACATGGCATTCGTCGACGCTTACGAAGAAGACGAAGACATCCCCGAAATCCTCGAGCTAGAGCCATGGGCCCAACAATTGGACGCATAATAGGAAAAGCGGTTCGAACTGAGAGAACCTCCTACTGAAGATGAGGTCATACAAGTGGATCTCGGCAGTGAATCTTCTCCGAAACCAATTTTCGTCAGTAAAAGCCTAACAGACGAAGACCGGGAGTCGCTGCTAAAACTTGTCAGAGAATACATTGATGTGTTCGCCTGGAGCTATGAAGACATGCCAGGATTAAATCCCGACATTGCTCTTCACAAACTCAATATCCGGCCAGATGCGAAGCCAGTCAAGCAACAACAGCGACGTTTCCGCCCAGGCATCATGGACGCGATCGAAGCTGAAGTCAACAAACTGATAGCCAGCGGTTTCATTCGTGAGGAGCCACATCCTGACTGGGTCGCCAATATAGTACCCGTCCTCAAGAAGAATGGGAAGATTCAAATCTGTATCGACTTCCGCAACCTAAACGAGGCGTGCCCCAAAGATGAATTTCCCCTTCCTATTACAGACATCATAATCGATAATACTTGCGGCTTCGAATGGATATCATTCATGGATGGCTTCTCGGGGTACAACCAAATCAAAATGTCTCCTGATGATGAAAAGCATACATCATTCCGAACACCGATTGGCACGTACTGCTACACAGTCATACCTTTCGGTTTAAAGAATGCTGGCGCCACATATCAAAGAGCCATGAGCATCATCTTCAGAGACCACTTACGCAAGACGGTGGAGTGCTACGTTGACGATATAGCCGTTAAGAGTCGTAACAAGGGAGACCATCTGCAGGATCTAAGGACGGTATTCGACCTAATACGAGAGCACAATTTGAAAATGAACCCTACGAAGTCCTTTCTGGGCGTATCCAGCGGGAAGTTCTTGGGCTTCATCATCACTGCAAAGGGTATCCATGTAGACCCTGAGAAGACAAAAGCAATCATGGAGATGGATCCCCCGAGAAATCTCCGCGAACTCAGAGGCCTTCAAGGGAGGCTAGCTTACATCAGAAGGTTCATTTCCAACCTCTCCGGACGATGCCGACCATTCACGCACCTCATAAAGAAAGGAGTCTCATTCGTATGGGACGAAGAATGCCAGCGTGCTTTCGACAGCATCAAAGAATATTTGTCAAATCCTCCAGTTCTGGTAGCCCCAGTTCCTGGAAAACCATTCCTGCTCTATATACGAGCAATGGAATACTTTCTCGGGGCTCTGCTGGCACAAAAAAAACGACGCAGGCCACGAGCAAGCTATATATTACCTCAGCCGAATGATGATTGGGCCAGAGCACCGATACACCGCTGTAGAGAAGGAATGCCTCGCCCAGGTGTTCGCCATTCAGAAAACGCGGAACTATGTTACCGGACAAACGATACATGTGATCTCACGAGTCAACCCTCTCAGAGTCCTCATGACTAAACCAGGGGCACTTAGCTCTCGCCTCGCTACATGGGCAATATTGCTGTCCCCTTATCATATGATCTTTATCCCCTAAAAGGCAGTCAAAGGTCAAGCCCTGGCGGACTTTTTAGCAGCCCACCCAGGCTCGGAGTCCTCCAGAATATATGAAGAGATCCCAGACGAGGTCGCCGACTCGCATGCAACCTCTCACGAGGCTATATGGCGAATGTTCTTTGACGGTGCTTCAAAGACCGGACCTAAAGGTAATATAGTCGTCGGAGTCGGGGTAGTGCTGGTCTCCCCTTCCGGGTTGGTGATCAACCGCGCCTATTCCCTCACAGAACCCTGCTCTAACAATGTGGCCGAGTACAATGCTCTGGTCATTGGCCTCCAACTTGCAAGAGAGCTGGGGGTAGAATACCTTGAAGCATACGGCAATTCTCTGCTAATCGTCAATCAAATCCAGGGTTCATACGAAGTCCGCCACGAAGACATGATCCCTTATCACCAAATAGCGATTGACATCATCTCGTCGTTCAAGGGGTTCTTCATCAAACATGTTCCCAGACTCCGAAATATTGAAGACGATGCCCTAGCTGGTCTTGCCGCTTCCCTAGCAGTTCCGAATTATGATCGCCAATCAGTGGATGTGTGTAATACCCCAGTCCTAAAATACGTAGGACTAGGAACGTAGACATGCCAGCTGTATTCATACGAAGTATACTCCAATATATAGAAGCCTCGTATAAATATATAAGTTGTGAAATGCAGTAAAACCACAACTAATCTCATCCACACAGAATAAATGAATAAAAGATCATATAATGAGAATGAATTTGTCTTGATAAAATATGTTGGGCGGAGACAAATCCACTACCAACAAAATAAAAAAAGTACATAGAAAATGAAATGAGTGGCAAGCGAAGCGAAGACGATCCAAATGCAATCATCCTCGAAGAAATAGCGAAGATCACGGCTAGAGCTAGAACACCTGCGAAAGACAATAGCACACACCTGGCAAGGCAACCAGGTCCTCAGAGAGACGTAACAAGACACATAATAGCATGCCATATAAACTGAATAAATATTGCTCAATAAATAAGTAAATCGAATTATAACATGTTCCAATACACACCTACTGAACGAGCGTACCATCCCTCCAACCAAACAAGGACAGGAGATGGTAAACTAATTCACGGTAACGTATCTTCCCATGCTATGAATCCAATATGGTATCCGGACCCCAACAAGGTTCAATACCTTCTCATCGAAGTAGTAAGTCACACCTACAACCAAACAAGGACAAGATGTGACGAACTAATCCGCGACAAGTTATTGTTCCAAGCCACGGTCAGATACAAGTACCCAAACCAAAAGTACTCGTACCTAACGAATAGGATAGCCTACCATTTTATGTGAAATGTAGTTAAGAACAATCCTTCCTACGCATGGACCCTGGCTGAATAGGATCGGCATAGTCCCCTCTTGGGCACCAGAGGCCCTAGCAGGAAGAGCATGGGTCATCAACCCCGTATCTCCAGCGGAGAGTCCGGGTCACAAGGGAAGTGCATCGAAGCCCATACGCTAAGGAATTGTCCTCCCCGCCCAATGCCTACTGTGTTGTATCCACAACACAAACCACTATAACCGCTAAGTCAAACTAGCATGCAACCTCTATTAGCGGTTATTCCTATCGTACGGCTTGTACGTACTAGTGGCCAGCCAATCACGCACTTTCGTGTTCTACATGCGACACACAACTTCGTGTTACAACGTGTCAAGGCCAATGAATGCAACACACATGGTGGTCTCTTAAATCTAGGTTTAATGTGAGAAAAACAATACATAGCAGGAAATAAATGAACAGTAAGTTCTAACAGTTATGCCATGTATCACAGTTTATTTTGCATAAAGAAAATAAGTAATGCATGAAATATGAGCTAGAATAAATAAACAGCTAATGGCAAGGTATCTTGCCTGGTAGTACGCCTGGTGTGCTGCAATGATCAATGTGGCACGATCTGTAACTTCGGTGCAACAACTATACAAGGGGACATCGGATGGTGGTACGGATCGTGTCATTGGGTCCAGAAGGGTTAATTTAGTTAGGGTCAATAGGTGGAAGGGAAGAATTTGCAAGGGATAGGAAGATTGGTTACGGACAAGAGAAAATCAAAGAAATAATGGATAAATAATAAGATATAGAAAACTATTTATAATACTGGTAAAATGCTATATTATTAGCTAATATTTGTTAGAAAATATCTTTTGAAAATCTAGTAACTTATTTAAGGCAATTCCTTAATTTATCAAAATATCCTTGACTAGCAAAACTAGGATTTTTGTATAAAAAGAAAAACTGTATTTTAAAATACTTTATAGTACTAGAAATTTATTTATAGGTAGGAACCTATTTTGATTAGGACAATATATCTAAAAAATATTTTAACATACCTAGAACAAAATAACAATTTGGTATTAGTGAAACTAATATAAATAATAATGATAATTCATTATAATATAATTAAATAATAAAATAAAAATAATAATGATAATAATAATAATAACAATAATAATAATAATAATAATAATAATAAAAATAATAATAATAATCATAATCATAATGATAATAATAATAAGGATGATAATAATAATGATGGTAACAATATTGATATATATTCCTACAAGAAAGGAAATAATAGACATATAATAATAATAATGTTAGAAATAAAAAAAATTTATGAAAACAAAACGGAACAAAAACCAAAACCAAAACAACAGCTACTAAACAAATCAAAATAATATATATGGTATAACACAAGTTATAAGGAATAATAGAAAAGAAAAATAATAATAAATAATAAATAATAAATAATAAATAAAAACAACAGCAGTACTTAAATTATTTCTCTCCTCAAAGGAAGAGAACTCAGAACCCATCACTATTAGTTTCAAAAAGGAAGGAGCTCATCCCAAAAAATGGAGAGGGACGAGAGGAGCGCCGATCGGGGCTCGGAATGGAGCGCCGGCGGTGGTTGCGCGAGCCCGCGGCGGCGGAACTGCGGGAGGAAGAGGCGAGAGGGGGAGGTCTCAGGCGGAAAGGGGGAAGTCGGGGGAACGAGGATGGGGCGGCGGACGCGAGAGAACGGCGGAGGAAGCGGGTTCGGTGGAGGCGGGCTCGGCGACAGCTGCCACCGCGCGGAGGGGCACGGCGACGTCTGGTCGGCGGAGACTGAGTCAAAGGGGGAAGCTCGAGAAGAAGGGGGCTCGGCACGGCGAAAGGGTTTCTAAGGGGCGGCGCACGCTAGCGCGGCTGCCAGCGCCTAGGCACGACGGATGCTCACCGGCGCGATCGCGGCGGTGTCGGGATGAGGCCGAAGTCAGGTGAGTGTTCGGATTTTCCGTCTTTTCTTTTGGGTGGTGGTGAATTTTTTGGTGGCGGTGGTGCCTGAGGGTTTTGGGTGGCGGCAGTGTTGTCGTAGCCAGGGTGGTGGTGATGAAGGACAGTGACGGGAAGAGGCCGGTGGTTGCCGGGATCGGGTGGTTGATGATGGTGGCGGTGATAGTCTGGTTAGTCGGAGGGCAGGGAACGGTGGATGTGATGTTATGGGTGGTGGTCAGGAGGGTTTGCGGATGTCGACGGTGAGGAGAGGGTTGGCGGCAGCGCCGCGACGCGGGTCTGGGGATACGATGGACGCGGCGGTGGTGAGCGGAGGAAAAGGCTGGGAAGAGGTTGGGTTTGGTGTTGACGGTGATGGAGACGGGGAGAAGAGGTGTGACGACGTCGATGGGGCGGAGGCTGCGGTTATGGCTGTTGGGTGTGGGTGGACGGGTTAGAGGATAGGGATAGGGTTAGGATTTTGATATTAGGAAATTGGAGATTTGTATTGTGTCGGGTTTGTCGACACGAGAGAGATAAAATATATATGTAAAAAAAGAAGAATAACCTATTGGAAAGACACCGGGGTCGGACCCGAGGTCGTCACGGCTGACACGGAAGGGATGGACACCGACACGAGGCACGTACTTGTTGTGGAAATATTTGTGGAACAATAATGAATTGGAGGAGTACCTGCCTATTTATAGGATGTGAGAATTCCCAATTAGATAAGGATTAGGATATTTAAAACCCAATTTGGATATTTCCATATTTAGTTTAAAAGCAATCAAATAAAAATCCAAATCCAAATCTAATTTAAATCAAATTTAATTCTCTTAGTTTAAAATCAAATCAATAAATCAAATTTTAATTATTTAACTATTTAAATAATACATATATTCAAATCAAGATTTAAATCTTCATAATAAATTCAAAATATGCTTTCCAAAAATACTAATAATAATAATTTCAAAAATTACATTAATATTTAAAATAAACCAATAAATAATTACAAATATATATGTATGCACAATTATTGTTTTCATAATTATGTTTTTCTAGTATACAATAAAAATACTAATTATTCTTAATAATTGCATAAAAAATAACAACTTGGTAATGATAGTAAAATAATTATTGTATATATTATTTTGAAACTATAAAATAATAACTAAAATATTTTTCTAAAATATGTACGCTCGCACATATTCGCATTCGTCGAGCAAAAATAAAACTTCGTGCGCGACGTAAAATACGACTACGCGACGTACAATACAAAATTTTAAATCCGTACAAATATTAATAAAAAAATTATAGTAGAAATTTAGGGGTTTTACATCCTACCCAACTTAAAAGAATTTCGTCCTCGAAATTAAGAATTAGGAGGGGGTGAAAGGCACAAGGGGTATCGATAAGGAAGCATAGTCAAATCAAGACACGGAAACGACGTTTAATGAAAACTTGCATCAGCGTCGTGATTTCAATAAGGCGAAGATAGTCATGGATTAACGCAAGAAGGAAATGTTTAAGATGACGCACAATAAAGAATAGTATGGGTTCAAGCAAAATAAAATAATTTAGAGACCTTAAAGTTATGGTCTCTTGAGATTAGGTTGAGGGCACGATTAGAGAATTAGATTTACTCGATTAGAAGGTCATGACAGTAATTATAGGGCCGAGAAGGAGGGCGAGGAGTTTAGGAGGGAGAAATAGCAATATCGAGTGATAATGGTCATAGGTGATAGGATAGTTAGAGGAAGTTTTAGTATAACGCTTTCGCCCTCCTAAAATAGGTGCGGGCGAAGCAATAAAGAGTTCGAAGGAGGCGTTATCGAATACGAATACGTGATTCAAAGACGATCGAAAAGAATTTCAAAAGGAGTTGCCAAGGCAGTCTCGGATGGGATTGTAAGGGCCAAGTTTAGTTATGTCCCCATCCACGTAGAGTAATAGACAAAAAG
The DNA here is from genome assembly GCA_029216955.1 of Iris pallida. Lineage (NCBI taxonomy): Eukaryota > Viridiplantae > Streptophyta > Magnoliopsida > Asparagales > Iridaceae > Iris > Iris pallida. The sequence continues at coordinate 26,019 of JANAVB010013150.1, read as the reverse complement.
CGAACCAAAGTGCACTTGGTTGATCAGACCATTATGCACCGGTTCTGATTTAGACAATAGGCTAGTGAGTGGCCACTCTATAGCATATATCTTGATCAAGCTTGATAAGGATTAGCTTGCAAATACTAGGCTATATTAGCATCATTAGTCAAAACGGTAAATACATAGGCACGAGAGATTTAGATTAAAAGAAGGTAGAATGATTCTAAGTCATACAGTTGTCCTATAGTCTTATTGTCCAAGTCCTTGGTTAGCTAGAAGGGTTAGGTCCTCTAGTTTCTAGGATCTAAATAAGCTTGCTAATATAGGTTACTAGGTAAAAGGGGTTGCTAGGTCATAAGGTAGTCTACCCAACTTAATTTAAACTAATGGTGTTTGGGACAGCTAACTAATAGGGTCAACCTCTAGTAAGCACGAAGGAAGAATAATGATGGAAGGAATCAAGAAAGATGCAATCGATGAGTCAAACGGTAGATTGAAGAAAGTGGTCAAGTATGTGAATGAGATCCTAGACTTCTAATCCAATGCGCAGGCTTGCTTGGTACGGTAAAGTAACCAAACAATTTATCTTGACCTGCATGGGCCACCATAAAAACATGTAATGCTCCAGTCCCAAAATACGTAGGATTAGGAACGTAGACATGCCAGCTGTATTCATACGAAGTATACTCCAATATATGGAAGCCTCGTATAAATACATAAGACGTGAAATGCAGTAAAACCATAACTAATCTCATCCACACAGAATAAATGAATAAAAGATCATATAATGAGAATGAATTTGTCTTGATACAATATATTAGGCGGAGACAAATCCACTACCAACAAAATAAGAAAAAGTACATAGAAAATGAAATGAGTGGCGAGCGAAGCGAAGACGATCCAAATGTAATCATCCTCGAAGAAATAGCGAAGATCACGGCTAGAGCTAGAACACCTGCGAAAGACAATAGCACACACCTGGCAAGGCAACCAGGTCCTCAGAGGAACGTAACAAGACACATAATAGCATGCCATATAAACTGAATAGATATTGCTCAATAAATAAGTAAATCGAATTATAACATGTTCCAATACGCATCTACTGAACGAGCGTACCATCCCCCCAACCAAACAAGGACAGGAGATAGTAAACTAATTCACGGTAACGTATCTTTCCATGCTATGAATCCAATATGGTATCCGGACCCCAACAAGGTTCAATACCTTCTCATCGAAGTAGTAAGTCACACCTACAACCAAACAAGGACAAGATGTGATGAACTAATCCGCGACAAGTTATTGTTCCAAGCCACGGTCAGATACAAGTACCCAAACCAAAAGTACTCGTACCTAACGGATAGGGTAGCCTACCGTTTTATGTGAAATGTAGTTAAGAATAATCCTTCCTACGCATGGACCCTGGCTGAATAGGATCGGCATAGTCCCCTCTTGGGCACCAGAGGCCCCAGCAGGAAGAGCATGGGTCATCAACCCCGTATCTCCAGCGGAGAGTCCGGGTCACAAGGGAAGTGCATCGAAGCCAATACGCTAAGGAATTGTCCTCCCCGCCTAATGCCTATTGTGTTGTATCCACAACACAAACCACTATAACCGCTAAGTCAAACTAGCATGCAACCTCTATTAGCGATTATTCCTATCGCACGGCTTGTACGTACTGGTGGCCAGCCAATCACACACTTTCGTGTTCTACATGCGACACACAACTTCGTGTTACAACGTGTCAAGGCCAATGAATGCAACACACATGGTGGTCTCTTAAATCTAGGTTTAATGTGAGAAAAATAATACATAGCAGGAAATAAATGAACAGTAAGTTCTAACAGTTATGCCATGTATCACAGTTTATTTTGCATAAAGAAAATAAGTAATGCATGAAATATGAGCTAGAATAAATAAACAGCTAATGGTAAGGTGTCTTGTCTGGTAGTACGCCTGGTGTGCTGCAATGATCAAGGTGGCACAATCTGCAACCTCGGTGCAACAACTATACAAAGGGACCTCACATGGTGGTACGGATCGGGTCATTGGGTCCAGAAGGGTTAATTTAGTTAGGGTCAATAGGTGGAAGGGAAGAATTTGCAAGGGATAGGAAGATTGGTTACGGACAAGAGAAAATCAAAGAAATAATGGATAAACAATAAGATATAGAAAACTATTTATAATACTGGTAAAACGCTATATTATTAGCTAATATTTGTTAGAAAATATCTTTTGAAAATCTAGTAACTTATTTAAGGCAATTCCTTAATTTATCAAAATATCCTTGACTAGCAAAACTAGGATTTTTGTATAAAAAGAAAAACTGTATTTTAAAATACTTTATAGTACTAGAAATTTATTTATAGGTAGGAACCTATTTTGATTAGGACAATATATCTAAAAAATATTTTAACATACCTAGAACAAAATAACAATTTGGTATTAGTGAAACTAATATAAATAATAATGATAATTCATTATAATATAATTAAATAATAAAATAATAATAATAATGATAATAATAATAATAACAATAATAATAATAATAATAATAATAATAATAATAATAATAATAATAATAATCATAATGATAATAATAATAAGGATGATAATAATAATGATGGTAACAATATTGATATATATTCCTACAAGAAAGGAAATAATAGACATATAATAATAATAATGTTAGAAATAAAAAAAAATTATGAAAACAAAATGGAACAAAAACCAAAACCAAAACAACACCTACTAAACAAATCAAAATAATATATATGGTATAACACAAGTTATAAGGAATAATAGAAAAGAAAAATAATAATAAATAATAAATAAAAATAATAAATAAAAACAACAGCAGTACTTAAATTATTTCTCTCCTCAAAGGAAGAGAACTCAGAACCCATCACTATTTGTTTCAAAAAGGAAGGAGCTCATCACAAAAAATGGAGAGGGACGAGAGGAGCGCCGATCGGGGCTCGGAATGGAGCGCCGGCGGTGGTTGCACGAGCCCGTGGCGGCGGAACTGCGGGAGGAAGAGGCGAGAGGGGAGGTCTCGGGCGGAAAGGAGGAAGTCGGGGGAACGAGGATGGGGCGGCGGACGTGAGAGAACGGCGGAGGAAGCGGGTTCGGTGGAGGCGGGCTCGGCGACAGCTACCACCGCGCGGAGGGGCACGGCGATGTCTGGTCGGCGGAGACTGAGTCAAAGGGGGAAGCTCGGGAAGAAGGGGGCTCGGCACGGCGGAAGGGTTTCTAAGGGGCGGCGCACGCTAGCGCGGCTGCCAGCGCTTAGGCACGGCGGATGCTCACCGGCGCGATCGCGGCGGTGTCGGGACGAGGCCGAAGTCAGGTGAGTGTTCGGATTTTCCGTCTTTTCTTTTGGATGGTGGTGAATTTTTTGGTGGCGGTGGTGCCTGAGGGTTTTGGGTGGCGGCAGTGTTGTCGTGGCCAGGGTGGTGGTGATGAAGGACGATGACGGAAAGAGGTCGAGGGTTGCCGGGATCGGGTGGTCGATGATGGTGGCGGTGATAGTCTGGTTAGTCGGAGGGCAGGGAACGGTGGATGTGGTGTTATGGGTGGTGGTCAGGAGGGTTTGCGGATGTCGACGGTGAGGAGAGGGTTGGCGGCGGCGCCGCGACACGGGTCTGGGGATACGATGGACGCGGCGGTAGAGAGCGGGGGAAAAGGCTGGAAAGAGGTTGGGTTTGGTGTTGACGATGATGGAGACGGGGAGAAGAGGTGTGACGACGTCGATGGGGCGGAGGCTGCGGTTATGGCAGTTGGGTGTGGATGGACGGGTTAGAGGATAGGGATAGGGTTAGGATTTGGATATTAGGAAATTGGAGATTTGTATTGTGTCGGGTTTGTCGACACGAGAGAGATAAAATATATATGTAAAAAAAGAAGAATAACCTATTGGAAAGTCACCGGGGTCGGACCCGAGGCCGTCACGGCTGACACGGAAGGGATGGACACCGACACGAGTCACGTACTTGTTGTGGAAATATTTGTGGAACAATAATGAATTGGAGGAGTACCTGCCTATTTATAGGATGTGGGAATTCCCAATTAGATAAGGATTAGGATATTTAAAACCCAATTTGGATATTTCCATATTTAGTTTAAAAGCAATCAAATAAAAATCCAAATCCAAATCTAATTTAAATCAAATTTAATTCTCTTAGTTTAAAATTAAATTTTAATTATTTAACTATTTAAATAATACATATATTCAAATCAAGATTTAAATATTCATAATAAATTCAAAATATGCTTTCCAAAAATACTAATAATAATAATTTCGAAAATTACATTAATATTTAAAATAAACCAATAAATAATTACAAATATATATGTATGCACAATTATTGTTTTCATAATTATGTTTTTCTAGTATACAATAAAAATACTAATTATTCTTAATAATTGCATAAAAAAATAACAACTTGGTAATGATAGTAAAATAATTATTGTATATATTATTTTGAAACTATAAAATAATAACTAAAATATTTTTCTAAAATATGTACGCTCGCACATATTCGCACCATTCGAGCAAAAATAAAACTTCGTGCGTGACGTAAAATACGACAACGCGACGTACAATACAAAATTTTAAATCCGTACAAATATTAATAAAAAAATTATACTAGAAATTTAGGGGTTTTACAATGTGATAGGCCACGAACTGGTCTGTCCCAAAAACAATGTGCAATTCGTGGCAAGTTATTCCACACAGGTGATCGATGATGCCCCAGATTGGAGACAACCATTCATCGACTTCGTCGTCTACGACATCCTGCCCGAGAATCCAAAGGAAGCCACTTCCATCAGACGACGTTCTCTCAGATTCTTCTACGATACAGAGACAAAAATGCTGTATCGCCGCTCCTACGACGGATTACTGCTTCAGTGTCTGTCAAACGCAGAAGCCAAAGAAGCAGTACGAGAAGCTCATGACGGTGTCTGTGGGGCCCACCAGCCCGGCCCAAAACTACAAGATCGCCTTCGTCGAATGGGCTACTATTGGCCCATGATGGTGGCAGATACGATAGATTATGCTAGAAAATGCAAAGCTTGCCAAGTCCACGCGGACTTCATCCACCGACCATCAGAATTTCTACATCCGACAGTGGCGTCCTGGCCATTCGAAGCATGGGGAATGGATATCATTGGTCCAATCACCCCACCTTCCTCCCGAGGACATCGCTTCATACTTGCGATCACTGATTACTTCTCCAAATGGGCGGAAGCTGTTCCGCTTGCAGAAGTCAAAACTTCGAACGTGATCAGCTTCCTCAAGCATCACGTCATCTACCGCTTCGGACTACCAAGAAGGATCATCCATGATAATGGTCCACAGTTTGCAAGCCACGCATTCTATCGGTTCTGCGATAAGCACCGTATTCAGAATGTCGCTTCAACGCCGTACAACCCGACAGCAAACGGGTTAGCAGAGGCGTTCAACAAAACAATCATCAAACTCCTCAAGAAGTTCGTCTCCTCCAACAAGCACGACTGGAACGAGAAGCTCAGCGAGTGCTTATGGGCTTATCGTACCACAATTCGGACCGCCACCGGGAATACACCATTCTCTCTAGTATACGGGAGTGAGGCAATTCTCCCATTAGAGACTCAAATACCCTCACTCCGTGTCGCCCTCACTTATCAATTGACAACGGATGATAACTACCGACGTCGACTGCAAGAGTTGGAGGCATTAGATGAAAAGCGCCTCTTAGCTCAGCAGCGAATTGAGCTATACCAAGCACGCATCTCGGGAGCCTTCAACAAAAAGGTCAAAATCAGAACATTCCAGGTAGGCAATCTCGTCTTGGCAGTCCGAAGGCCGATGGTCATGACTCACAAGACCGCCGGCAAGTTCCAGCCAAAATGGGAAGGCACATTTATCATCAAGGCCGTATTCTCCAACGGTGCTTACCGCCTCGCAATACAAAACGGAGACTTGCTCATGTTGCCCGTCAACGGCAAGTTCCTGAAGAAATACTATGTTTAAACAGCAATCTCTAGAATCTCGAGTCACATACCCGCTGGTACCACTGAACTAGCTCCATAAAATTCCAGATTATTGAGTCACGTACCCGCTGGTACCATTGAACTCGCCCTCATAGTTTTCAAGATTCTTGAGTCATGTACCCGCTGGTACCATGAACTCATTCCATAAATTCTCCAGATTTTTGAGTCATGTATCCGCTGGTACCACTGAACTCGCCCCATAAATTTCCAGATTTTCGAGTCACGTACCCGCTGTTACCACTGAACTAGCTCCATAAATTTCCAGATTATCGAGTCACGTATCCGCTGATACCACTGAACTCACCCTCATAGTTTGCCAGATCATTGAGTCACGTACCCGCTGGTACCGCTGAACTCACACTCACCATTCCCAAATTTCTAAGTCATGTATCTGCTGGTACCTCTGAACTTACACTTTGATTCCAACATTCATGAATTGTCGAGTTATATACCCATCGGTACCCCTGAACTTACATCCTGGTCACTCTTTTGAAAGAAAGTCATGTATAACCATACCGCTGAACTTTCTTCCGACAAGAGATCCTCCCTCATGATCTAACACCTGCACTCCCAGTGCACAACAAAGGTAACGGGTCCACAAACTTCCAAGACGGCCATGTCCACATTACCTCTGAGTCGTTCCACTTCCGCCAAAAATAAATCACCCCCTACATAGAACTTCTATGTCCTTATTACCTCTGAGTTGTTCTATGTACCCCCCTGTCAAAGAAACCCTCATGCTCACTATGTCCTCGGCACCTCTGAGTCAGTATGATTGGTTCCTTTCTTTTTAACTTATTGTCCGTATCCAAAACCAGGGTACGTTAGGGACAATGGGTCCACGCAAAATGACCCAATAAGAGGATTATTACAAAGCAAAAGAGTGAAGCAAATATATATTCCATTCATTCAGAAATCAGCTACATCCACACGATTGCAAGCAAGTCAAAAGAGTTCTTCATAAAGACAAGAAGAAAGGCAAAACAAAATAAAGACTACAGACAGACAACCACGAGAAGCCCCTACATCCTAGTTACAGGAACGCATATACCATTCCCTCAACCATCTCACATACGAAGGATGCAAGTGAAGAGCATCCTCGTCCAGAATAGGAGAAACAGAGTTCCCAGCGCTGCCACCCTCAGCAGTCTCGATATTTGGAGGGCTGCCGTCCCCCTCAGACGTAAGTTCTTCTTTCTTCACTTCCTCCTTAACAGAGGGAGACCCCTGGCGGACGACAGGAGGCTGCAGCTCCTCTGACGCTGTAGTCTCAGCCTTCGGTGGAGATACTGCGAGAACCAAAGATGAAGAAAATAAAAACAGTCAGAAATGATCATGCGGCTCGTTTTAGACAAGTCTCATGCGGCTCAGACATGGGATATATCCTCATGCGGCTCAATCATGGGACGTGTATGCGGGCCATATAGTTTGAGAAGTCCACATCAAAGTCTTGTACACAAAGCACGCAGTAAAGCAGGCTCTGTTAGGGTTTCAAATCGACTACCTAATCCTTACCTTCGATGGCAATATGAATGTCAAGACGAACGGGGGGCACGACAGTCGAGGGCGAAGCCGATTTCTTACTCCTCGCCACAACCTTCTTCACAGCCTTAGAAGCTCTGGGCACCATTGTTGTCTGATGAACAGAGGAAGAAAAGACGACAAGAATCTGAGTCAAAAAAGAGTCTAAGAGAGAAGACCGTCCAAATGTCCTTCTATTTATAGACAGAGAACTATGGACCGATGCCTCGTACAAACGCGATCGACTCTTCGGCTATCAAGCCAAACCAGCCATTTAAAGACTGAGTTCTTGGGATCCTATCCCAAAAAGGTCTACACGCATGGCATAATGACGTGGCAAGGAGCTATGCGGCTGAACAATCTCCTGCGGCTGAGTCACCTATGCGGTTGAACAATCCATGCGGTCAAGACTTCTATGCGGCCAAGATATCCATGCGCGGCCAGAAGAATATCCAGCCATGCTTCTTATTCAAAGTATTTCAATTTTATAAATTGAAAACTTTGAAGGGGGTCCTGTGGAAGCATGAAAAATACTAAAGAAAATGACTCATGCGGCCAAAGAACCCTATGTGGCTCAGAAAATTCATACGGCTCAGGGAATCATGCGGCACAAGGAGCTATGCGGCCCAAAACATTCTATACGGCTCAGAAGACACGTGGCCTGATAGTGCTCCCCTCCACCCATGCTGCATTAATTGCTTTGACGGCTGACCCCTCTGAAAAGTTGACAGCCCTGACACCAAAGCAGGTAATTATGGCTCTGTCCTAATGATGAATCTCTAGGGAAAAGAAAAAAGATCTCTGACACAAATCCCCCGAGAGCCATAAAAATGCCACGTGGCCTTGCCACGTGGGCATTCGTATGCGGTTCACTGCTCATGCGGTTCAATAAATCCTATGCGGCTCAGAGCGAATCTATTCTATGCGACTCAGGCCATGAAAGCCTCATGCAGCTCGAGCAAAGGACTTCCCATGCAGCTCAGAGTGAATCTATCCTATGCGGCTCAGGCCATGAAAGCCTTATGCGGCTCGAGCGAGGACTTCTTATGCGTTTCGAGAGGGTCATGTCCATACGGCTCAGGCGGATATATACTTATGCGGCCCACAAGAATTACTCCCCTGTGGTTCGAGGGCTCAAGTGAGGGCCACTGCCCACGCAGCCCTGACACGTTGGCCTAACCATATGTGGCTCACATTTATATGCGGCTCACGAGTCATGCGGTCCAAATTCCCCCAGCAGCTTCTAGGACACGTGTCCTAAACCAATTAATTCCTCAAATTGGCTGCCATTAAAGATTGGGTCAAATCCCAATAATCGGGGACACGTGGCAGAAGAATAGATCTGATTTATTCACAGATATCAGAAGATCATTATAAGGAAGATTTATTCCAATCAACATTAATTGCTCATGGGATTTGGTGTAATCTACACCTAATGGCCCAGATTCATCATAATCAAAATGAATGGCCTGGATTGACCAATTCCCAAGCCGCCGTCATCTCCAAGAGGTAATCATTGGCAACCCTAATGATCACACCCCACTATTATAAATAGTAGGGTGTCATTCCCTTGCGAGAAGGACAATATATACAATATCAGAGAGGAAAATACATATATACAGAGAGACTTTCTCCCATAGTCAGAGAGAGAATACACACAGAGAGAGAGAGAGAAGCCAGAGGAGCAAGAAGAGCATTTTTTCATCAACGCCAACCATCTTTTCACAAGGAGCCAAGGCTGTATACCGATCGTCCAAGGAGTAAGGCAGGGTTGCCGTCGCCTTCCCGAGCCTCTATCGTTACCCCCCAGAATCTAAAATAAATAATTGTACTTAGACTGCTGTACCTAGGTTTTCGTCCCTAGGCTTTCTTTGTACAAGCGAGTTTGTAACGTGAAGTAAAAGTCTGGTCCGATAATTGTTCTATTCTTTTCTATTTCATGGCAAACATACCCCCTCCCTCTTCATTTCATTTGTGAAGTTTGAGCCTCCACAATTGAACCCTAAGAGATCCCCTTCTCCAAAACTCATTTTTCCTTCATCCAGACTCTGTTTCTTCCCAAACGAACTCTGTTGCACTTGTCGAGGAGAGGAGGATCTGCTGGAGCATTTCTAACAAGGAGACGGAGGCTTCTACTTGAGGGAAATCGTCCGACACGACAACCGAGGGGCTCTATTCATTGAGTTTTTGACACTCAATAGGTAAACCATAATCTACCATAGTAAATCTAGAATTTTTTCATTTTTGCATCCATATAGTGCCCTAGACTTGCGCACAAAATTTGGTTGGATTTTGACTTCGTTTGATGGCGGTATCAGACACGTGTCGGTCCTTTACGACACGTGTTCGACGAAATGCCGCTTAGGATAGAAAGTTGCTATTTTTCGATTCTGTCTTCATGGATGTTTAGATAATATTATTTTGATAAACTTTTGTGAAGACAGATTTGATTTTGATGTCGTTACAGCGGTGTTTCGGGCATCGGACATACGTGCACGGATCCCGTGCACGAGGCCGTGCGTGTCCTGCCTTCAGTGCGCTGTTTCTCTTTGCACATGTCGTATTTTTGTGTGAAATTTCTTGAGCACGTGGGGGCAACCTCTGCCCCCATGCTCGTAAAATTTTACGTAAAATTTTATGGCTTTTCGTTGAGCGAGCGTGGAGAAATCTGACGTGCACCGCCCAGCCCACTGTGCATTCAGCCTATTTTTTGTCGCTGAAATGGACTTCGTGCGCGGACACGACGCAACGAAGACCCGTTCCAGGACCTGGGACACGACGACCTATACCTAGACTACCCGAAGAACCAACCCCGAGTCATGGCGTGGCCCGACGAGTGAGCCACAAAGGCAGAACCGCGCGCACGAGGGCGCGCGGGCGCGCGCGTGCGCGCAGCAGGCCGCGCACAGGTACGGGGCTGTGTGCGTCACCTCGGCACGATGTGTCACTGTGTTTCTGTGTCCTAGACCTACCCCAGGAACCCCCAGTTACGGGCACAAGCACGGGGCATTTCGTTGTGTGTGCGGCGCTCAATCGAGCGAGAACGTACGCATTGTCACGCGGTATCGAGAATTTTTGATACGCATTCTGTGGACACAACACGGACACGATTTCAAACCCGAGAGTATACCAGCGCATCACGTGGGTCGAGACCAACGTGTATGTCGATTTTCGCGAGTTCATTTGGTGTATATTTCATTTTGGGTCGTTGTGTGAAAATTTTGTTTTTCTTTAAATTAAATTTTGAGTTTAAATATGATATTTTGATTTCCATTAAATTAACTTATAAATTCTGAGTTTTTAGTACGTGTATGAGTTTTTGGATTTATGGGAACCAACTTTTGGATTTGTTTCATAATTTTCTATCATTTATGAGTATATGTGTTTTCCTTGTTGTTATGTATATATATATTGAACTATATGCATTAGAAAACCCCGTTGAAACCTATTGCTAATGTATATATGTGAGAATGGGTCGAGGGGGATTAAATTTCAGATTTTGATTCGCTAAAATATTTCAAAAAAACTATTGGCTATTCTTCCTTTTGAGCATTGATATATATCTATATATAAATAGATAGTTTCCTATTTGTTTATATGTATAAAATAGTATATTAAATTTGTGGTATACCATGGTTGTGTTTGCTATTTTTAATCTCAGATTTGACCCCATTTCAGTAAGCTCCAGGACACACACACACACAATCATTTGTTAGAATAGGGTTTGGCTTGTATTGTAAATACACATGTGTGTATATATACCTATATGTGTATAGATATTTATGCTTGAGAACCCTCTTAGAATAGATCATAGTTGTGATTATAACTATAAGAGTCCTAGGACAGATTTGATTTGTCATTTTGAGCCTAGTTTAGTCGAATTGGCCGACAAGTTGACCAAATTGACAAAAGTCAACTTTGGGTCAAACTTGATCTAATTCAACTCAAACGAACTCCAAATGACCTAGAATTTTGTGTATGACCTAAAAATTAGTAGACGGACTAGTTGACCTAGGTTTGACCAGATTTGACCAGCGTTGACCAGGTTTGACCAAAGTTGACCGAGGGTTGACTTTGACCAAAAGGGACCTAGAAGCATATTGTCTTTCATTGTAGCTATTTTCTTTGATATTTTAGACTTGGTTGTGACATGTGTATACTTTAAATAGGTTTATATTGTCCCAGTTTAGCGACACTTCATCATCAGCAGTTCAGTTTGCCAGGCGAGTACATTCTCTGATCTTTTCATACTTCTTTGGATATGTTCTCTTGTTATAGACTAGTATACTTGATGCTGACACGATGTTCACATGGATTAGTATCCTATGGATCTTTTTATGCGATGTTATCCCCTTGGATACATCGAGTATATCATGTTCATGTACTTTATCGTAGCCATCATATACTCTATGTATTCATATTTATCCATGTGCACTCATATGTTATTCATGTACACTCATGACCATATGAGCTCCATGTATAAAGTAGTTGTTATTCATGTGCAATAACATATCATGTCTTAATCCTTGTGTATTGATTGGGGGCAGGGAGAGTGTAGTTGGTTATGTGATCATTATCCCCAGTAGGTATCCATATGCAACTCCATAGTTTATTCATGTGCAACCCAAACCATTTACATAACCAATTCATGCTCTAAATCACGTAGAAGGTTACATTTCTCTATTTATCATATTATATCTCATTCTTATAGTCTCTCTCTCGTTGATTTTCTATACAGCGATTCATGTATTATTTTCTATAGTTTGCTTTATATGTCCAATCCTGATATGAACTGTTATGAGAGATATGTGCTCGTTCCGTCCTGATTGGGCATGTTAAAAATTTTATAGGTACTGATGAAGTGTTCTACCCTACTTATTATGGCATTGGCTTAGATGACACTGGTGACGTGGACCCTCAGGAGGATCTAACAGTCGCTGAGGACTTGTCCATAGTCTAGTTGTGACTTAGTATTCTATTTGTCTTTCTATTTGAGACATTATTAGATGTACTTGAGATTTATTCTGGTGGTTTTACTCCTAGACTTTTATTATATCTGTGACTCTCTTGAGATTTACTCTTCTATTCCATCTTAGTGTTGTGATTGAGTTACTTATTATTTACTCTCCATTCAGAGCTTATTCTAGACTGTGTTAGATATTATGACTCAGGACAGCGTTCTACCGCCGACACTGCGGCGTAGGCTGGGCGTATTCACTTCTCGTGCCCTTTCACTGGGTGCAGGTCGTGACACGAGCCACGTGGTAGATTTTGGCCCGCTGGAGCTAAAGTCCAACTTATCCTACGTTGAAGAGCCAGTTCAAATCTTAGAGCGCAAGGATAAGCTGCTGCAAAATCGAGCGATCTTCCTCGTCCGTGTCCTCTGGAGGAACCATTCGGTCGAAGAGTCGACATAGGAGCTTGAATCGGAAATGAAGGTGAAATTTTCTTCATTGTTCTCGTAGAGGTAGGTTCTATCTTTAAGTTTCGACGACGAAACTTTTTATTAGTTGGTTATTATGCAGTGCCCCGTCCCTACATCGTGCCCCATTTTCGTCCACAGGATGCGTGAGAAAGGAACATTGTCGCTATCGATTCGGTCGGGACCGATAGGTCAGAATTGACCGAGTCGATCGAACGGGAATGGTTGAATTAAGATCCATTCCACGTTATGGAATGGATTCTTCGGAACCAAGTCCTATATTCAGTAGGTTGTGCCTCGAGGATTGGCTCTACGGCTGAGTTGGAAGAGACCTTTCGTTGCTCTGATTTTCATACCGCACTTGATTTGGCTTTGGCTTTGGTTTTCGTGAATGCATTTTTCGTGAATATTTTCGAATGGGTTTTTATGACTTGCATTTTCGAGCTTTACATTCATATCAAATTTTCTTGAATTATACAGTGTTCTAATCAGTCGCTTATGCGATTTCAGGTGATCGTGTAGGCGACATCAGCGCAGCCAACCGGTCGTTCGCTTGAAGCAAGGCTAAGGCGAGTGGCTGACCTCTTTCGTCTCGTCCCTCTACTTCAAAAAATCAATATGTTAAGTAAAATGAATGCTTGTCATAATAGTATAGAAATAAAGAAATCGTAGCACGATTCTTCACGAAACACTTGCTATCGAACTGCCGGTATTAAAAATAGAAAATCTATTTTCTTATGCAAATTCACTTTGCTTATGCAAAACAATGAATGAATCGATTAACGTTTATCGCAACGATACGGCTAAGTAAGCAAATCGACTAAGTTCAAAAGAAAACGGTCATTGGACAACTTGTCGACAAGGTGTAGTTTCCTCGAACGATTGCCTAGGCCAAGGGACCGATTCGACCCGGGAGGAACGAGTATAGCTAGCGCCAGCCTTTCATCGACGTAGGTTATGCGGGAACTTTCGCACAGGGCTCGCTATCCGCCGCAAAAGGGTCACCGTCTAACCAAGCTATTGTCCGAGATAGCTTGACATTGCCAGTGGCCTTCACACCCCTTCACTGCTTAACAAATACATGGGACACGGGATGGATATGATAGTCGCTTAAAGTTATACAATTTTATATGCTTGCCTGAAAACATGTTGACACGCAATTGATCTGGATGGTTAGAAAGATCACATAAAAGGCTAGCTAACATGTTTATAAACTTCTTGAATCAAATGCAGAGCTTGGATTTAATTAGCCATTCACCAGTACATGTGTTTGTACGGATCCTCGCTCTTTGTGTAATCCCCCAAAATTTTGGAGGATTTTTTTATATTTTATTACATAAATATTTAGTGGTTTAAATTATGAAATTTTATTATGGCTAGCTTGACCTTTTAATATTTATAATATATTTTTATTTTTGGAGTTTAGAAGTTTTAAAATGTTTGTAAAATAATAATAATAATATATATTAGTAGTCTCTCCTAATTATCATAACCTTGCTAAGTGTTTTTTTTTGGTACAAATTTTATTATTATTATTATTACTATTACCATATTATCATTATTAATATTATTATAGTGTTCATAATTGATTGTTATTTAATAGTTGGCAATAATTATTAAAAATATGTGCCAAAATATATTAGTAAGATTTTAGAAAATATTTTATATTTATAGTATTTATTTAAAAAATTTATTAGAATTTTTATGAGTATTATGAGAATTGTTAAGGGTTTTGTAAAAAGAAAAAGGAAAAAAAATTACTTAACAGCACTGTTCAATGAACAGTGCTGTGCTCCCCCTCCCAAAACAGCAGCTCAGCTGCCTTGTTGGGAAAAAAAAAGCATATTGCACTGTTCCGGTAGGAACAATGCTTATAAAATCACGAAATTGGATTTTAGGCCGCGTGAGAGAGCAGCTAGCAAGAGTAAAAAAATCTCGATCAAATCCTTAGGGAAACATTCGATCAAATCTCCACATGGGCAACCCATAACCCCTCCAATTCGTCCAAATCCTAATCAAACCCTGCAAAATATTGGAGTAGAAATCGGATTCTTAAATTCCGTATATAAATATATGAGAACCCATCGAACTTCTTCTATTCTCCGCCGCCACACCAATTCGAAGGACAAACTTCCAACTGGGATTAGTTCGCCTATATCCCTACACCTCATGAGCCACCTGGTGTCGCCTGAGAACCACCGCCACCTCCAGTGATCGTCGGGAAACTCATTAAAAACAGAGAAGTCCCGTTTCGAAGCACAGGAAGAGGTACCCACTTTATCGTTTAAATTCTTCGTTCATAGTCGACGTTTTTCGAAACTGCGAGTAGCATTAGAGAGCCTATATGACCCTCTAGACATCCCACCTAGTAGTACCCCGTGCTATCAAACCATCGGGTCAAAAAATCGATTCGAAAAACACGAGAAAACTGTTTTCTGGATAGTTTGAGCACAGCCCAACCACCCATGTTCGATGTCTAATCTTGATCAATCAACAGAGGGTTTTGGTAAATTTCTGAACAAAATTAGAGAACACATATAGATCTTTAATTACTTTCTTGTAGTTTAAATTCTCATGCACTGTAAGCGATTATTTCTAAACCCAAAGATCGAGAAAAACCAGTTTTTAAAATAGTAAAATTTAACAAAATTAACTGATACGGCGTGCACTCCGACAAACCGGGCAACGTGGTCGTACACTATACACATCAAAAGGCGCGTATGGATGTTATCAACGTGTGGGAACAGACGGGACTCGATTTCGTTGTGTGTGCGCGACGAAATCAGTGCGTATCCGTCGAGATACCCCTGTATCGACATTTTGCAAACTAGCCCATAAATTTGTGCATGTTCGTCGTATCGAGACGAAACTTGTGCCATCAGGACCGTATCATTTTTTTGGTCCTGTATGCCAAGTTTGGTTCGATTCTGAGAAAGTCGAATCGGAACCCCTTTTTGGCGGGCCCGCGACCCACTCAAACGGGCGATTTTGTGCACGGTTCATCGGAATCCAAAACTGGACATACCTTGAGTTCCTATCCCCAAACTAAATTCGTAGACATGTAGTTTGACGACTTTAGAGACCGTAGACTTTGGCACGCATTTCGGTGTAAAATGGATCCAACAGCGGACATCGTTTTGACCCGAAATTATGATTTTGCCCCGGTTCCAGAATTAGATTTTTGGATAGGCGTTTTCTAAGTATTTCTTTTATGCCAAATCTGTTTGTGATGTTTATTTCAGCATCCGAGGTCGTTCGTAAAAGTTGGCTTTCGTTGCTTCACTGTTCTGACGATTTGAGTCATCGGACGTCGCCATTCTGCACACTACCTCCAGGCAAGATACCTTGCCACTAGCTGTTTATTTATTTTAGCTCATATTTCATGCATTATTCATTATTTTCTTTATACAAAATAAACTGTGATACATGGCACAACTCGTTAGAACTTATTGTTCAGTTATATTTCCTGCTATGTATTATTTTCTTACACATTAAACTTAGAGTTAAGGGACCACCCTGTGTGTGTTACATCCATAGGCCTTGACACATTTGTACCACGAAGTTGTGAGTCACATATAGAACTCGGACATACGTGATCGGCTGGCCACCGGTACGTATAAGCCGTACGATAGGGTTAACCGCTAATAGAGGTTGCATGTTAGTTTGACTTAGCGGTTAATAGAGGTTTTGTGTTGTGGATACAACATAGTAGGCATTGGACGGGGAGGACAATTCCTTAGCGTATGGACTTCGATGTACTTTCCCTTTTGTAACCCGTGAGCTCCGCCGGAGACGCGGGTCAGCTTACCCATGATTACTGACGGCCACTGACGTTCTGCGGAACGTTATGCGCTTATTGATTGGGCCTCTGGTGCCCCAAGGGGGGACTATGTCGATCCTATTTAGCCAGGGCCCATGCGTAGGAAGGATTATTCTTAACTACATTTCACTTAGAACGGTTAGGCACCTTTATCCGTTAGATATGAGTACTTTTAGTTTGGGTACTTGTATCTGACCGTGGCTTGGAACAATAACTTGTCGCAAACTAGTTTGGGACATCTTGTCCTTGTTTGGTTGTAGGTGTGGCTTGCTACTTCGATGAGAAGGTATTGAACCTTGTTGGGGTCCGGATACCATATTGGATTCATAGCGTGGAAAGATACGTCACCGTGAATTAGTTTACCATCTCATGTCCTTGTTTGGTTGGGGGGATGGTAGGCTAGTTCAGTAGGTGTGTATTGGACCATGTTATGATCTGATTTGACTTATTCTTCTTGAGCAGTATTTATTCAGTTTATGTGGCATGTTCTTTTTGTATCTTGTTACGTCCCTCTGAGGACCTGATGATCTCTCCAGGTATAGGTGTGCTGGACTTTCCGCAGGAGTATGGCTCCGGTATAGACTCATCCTTCACGCTCGAGTGAGTCGTACCTTCTGATCACAACTGTCCCTATTGGGTCGAGGAGCCTATTTAGTCATCATTTCTTATTCTATTTATCTTAGAGGTTGGACTCTATTTCCTTTCAGTTTATTCTAGTGCTGGTAGTGGATTTGTCTTCGCTCGGCCAATAGCTATATTTTGGACATTTACTTTGATTCGTGAGTTATCATTTTCTTTATATTTACTGTGGATGAGATATAGCTTTTACCTGTGACTGTTTGTTATTATTATTCACAATACAGCTTATGTGTATATTCGAGATTTCTATATATTGGAGTATATCTCATATATATGCAGCTGGCATACTTCGTTCCTAGTCTTACGTATTTTAGGACTGGGGCGTTACATGTTTTTGTGGTGGCCCATGCAGGTCGAGATAAATTGTTTGGTTACTTTACCGTACCAAGCAAGCCTGCGTATAGGATTAGAAATTTAGGATCTCATCCACATATCTGACCTTCTATCTCGCCTTTATTTCGAACTCCCGAATATCTATCTTGATTGCTTCTTGCTTGTATTATTCTTCCGTAAACCTTTATCCCTCTATCGTGCGTAGTAGGTCGTAATGTTCCACCATTCAATCATACTACTAGTTCAACTCCTATAAGTTGGGTAGGAAGCCTCACAACCTAACTTCCTTGACTTTAACCAAGGCCTTAGACAAGAAGACAGTAGGACGACTGCATAGGCACGAATATCGGATACGACTTAGATTCTTAAGAAGCTTAAGCTATTTATATGTTTTTCATCATTATCTTGCGTATTTGTAATTGGACTACCTTGACTAATGTTGCTATTATAGCCTAGTTTTACGAGCTTACTCTCTCATCGAGCTTGTTCAGGACATATGTTTTATTGTGGGCGCCCACTGATACATTGTCTTATCAGAACCTGTGAATTATGGCCTGATCAACCATAGTGTATTTGGTTCGCCTTTTGTACAATTTTACGTGGATTGAGATATGGTTAGCTTAACATATTCGCCTTCTAGGATCTCGTCCACGAGTTGTTGACATTTTTGAAATTTTCTTACTAAACTCTCTTTCGATTGCTTGAATTGCAACCTATCTGAATCTATTCTAACATTTCTCTTATCTTCGTGCCAGCAATATGACTCTACACAGCGGACACACCTCTACCCTAGCTATCACATCTGGTGATGCTACTTCTCAGGGAGAACAGGTTTCCCCAATGACCCCGGTGACTCCGTATCAGCTAGAGCCACAGCAGAATTCCACGAACCCATCGACGGTGCAGCAGGAAGCCCAAGTGCCCCCAGTCAGCCAGGTTGAGCAAACTACTACAGTACCACCAGGAGAGACTGCACCATCACATTTTCCTCAGCAGTTTTCACCACAGCCTGGACCCCAACTGCCTCTACTTCCGACTGATGCGGACCCGACCACCCAGTTTATGTATGCTATGCTACAATCTCAGTGGCAACAGATGGAACTATTGAGGCAGAGCATGATGACCTACTTAGCTAGATCTCCACCACCAGCCCCGGTACAAGACGCAACTCCTGCTCCACAACCATATCTGGGCTCCATTGCTGACTTTATTGACATGGGCCCTAAGAGTTTTAAGGGTACCGAGGGTCCCTTAGCAGTTTCTACATAGCTTATCAGCACCGAGAAATACTTGAAGGCATCCCAGTTGCCAGCACATGATTGGATGACAGCAGTCGACTTACTCTTAGAAGACAATGCTCACCACTGGTAGAAGGCTAAAGAAAGACGATTGGGCACTGGGATCACAAGGAAGGAGTTTTATGACCTATTCTATGAGAGGTTTTTCTCCATCCACGTTCGAGACACTCTCTATGACCAGTTCCTTCATCTGAAGCAAGGGAACATGTCGGTAGATGAGTACGATGCAGAGTTCAGCCGTTTGAGTAGATTTGGTGAGGCATTAATTCCGACAGAGCTGGAGAAGGCAAGGAGATTCCACCAGGGGATCATACCAGAACTTAAGACTTTTACTACTACCAAGCCTCGAGTCTCTCATGCAACTATCTTGGTGGAAGCACGTACCCAGGAGCTTCTTCGCAAGGAACAGCAGGCACAGAGGCACCCCACACCGGTAGCTCTACCAGTTAGGGCGACTCAAGGTGGACCAACCAGGAGGCCTATAGGGCAGTACCAGCAGAGGCCCACACCCTATCAGAAGCCCACCTGCAACTACTGCGGGAAGAAGGGCCACATTCGAGATGGGTGTCGGATTCGTCTCGGCTTATGCTTGAGGTGCGGATCGGAACAACATAGGCTTATCGATTGCCCCGAGCCGTCGAGGCAAGGGCAAGCATTTACCCTGGCTGTGATAAACCTCCATCCTGAGATTAGAGATCTGGCAAGTATTATCCTACTTATACCCTTAATCTTTATTTAGTCATGGCTTAGCATTGAGCAATACATTCAGTAACTTAGGCAACATGCATAAGCACTATCTTTGGTACCATTAGAAATATCATGACTATAGCAAGCTTATAAATAGAACCCTTGGCTTCTTCGTTAGAATTCTTGACTGACATGCCTTAAAACCTGTGCCTCCGTCAACAACACTCGTATTCCTTAGAGGTGAGAAAATCACCCAATCTCTACGCATATCATTTCGATACCTTACCGTGACTTTGATATTTGAAGCACAACATTAGCCATTTTCTTCCAACGACCTTCACTTACACGAACTAGACGAGCCTCCCTACACGCATGACATACCTGTTCCACAAAACATATTATTATGTGCTTCATTTCAATTACACCACCTGTATAACCCGATTTCCTTAGAAAGAACCATAAACATCCATTTTCGTCCCATTTGATGTTTAACCATGCAATATCGAGCCATTTCATCAGACGAACTGAATATCCATGACTCATGCAAGACCAAGAATACCTTGTCATGTAGAATATGGTGCCAGTTTAAAATCCTTGTATAAATACCTCCTCCATCTTTTCGAAAACCGAGTTATGAATTAACTAGCTGCTCTCCCTTCTTATTCAGCAACTATATATTTTTTATTCAGATTTATTGTCATGTTTTTAGATGTGGTTTATTTTAGTTTCGAGGACGAATTTTTTTTAAGTTGGGTAGGATGTAATCCCCGAAAATTTTGGAGGATTTTTTTATATTTTATTACATAAATATTTAGTGGTTTAAATTATGAAATTTTATTATGGCTAGCTTGACCTTTTAATGTTTATAATATATTTTTATTTTTGGAGTTTAAAAGTTTTACAATGTTTGTAAAATAATAATAATAATATATATTAGTAGTCTCTCCTAATTATCATAACCTTGCTAAGTGTTTTTTTTTGGTACAAATTTTATTATTATTATTATTACTATTACCATATTATCATTATTAATATTATTATAGTGTTCATAATTGATTGTTATTTAGTAGTAGGCAATAATTATTAAAAATATGTGCCAAAATATATTAGTAAGATTTTAGAAAATATTTTATATTTATAGTATTTATTTAAAAAATTTATTAGAATTTTATGAGTATTATGAGAATTGTTAAGGGTTTTGTAAAAAGAAAAAGGAAAAAAAATTACTTAACAGCACTGTTCAATGAACAGTGCTGTGCTCCCCCTCCCAAAACTGAGAATCCAAAGAACCCGATCAGCAGCTCAGCTGCCTTGTTGGGAAAAAAAATCATATTGCACTGTTCCGATAGGAACAGTGCTTATAAAATCACGAAATTGGATTTTAGGCCACGTGAGAGAGCAGCTAGCAAGAGTAAAAAAAAATCTCGATCAAATCCTTATGGAAAGATTCGATCAAATCTCCACATGGGCAACCCATAACCCCTCCAATTCGTCCAAATCCCACTCAAACCCTGCAAAATATTGGAGTAGAAATCGGATTCTTAAATTCCGTATATAAATATATAAGAACCCATCGAACTTCTTCTATTCTCCGCCGCCACACCAATTCGAAGGACAAACTTCCAACTGGGATCAGTTCGCCTATACCCCTACACCTCATGAGTCACCTGGCGTCGCCTGAGAACCACCGCCACCTCCAGTGATCGCCGGGAAGCTCATTAAAAACAGAGAAGTCCTGTTTCGATGCACAGAAAGAGGTACCCACTTCATTATTTAAATTCTTCGTTCATAGTCGACGTTTTTCAAAACCGCGAGTAGCATTAGAGAGCCTATATGACCCTCTAGACATCCCACCTAGTAGTACCCCGTGCTATCAAACCATCGGGTCAAAAAATCGATTCGAAAAACACGAGAAAACTGTTTTCTGGACAGTTTGAGCACAGCCCAACCACCCCTGTTCGATGTCTAATCCTGATCAATCCAGCAGAGGGTTTTGGTAAATTTCTGAACAAAATTAGAGAACACATATAGATCTTTAATTACCTTCTTGTAGTTTAAATTCTCATGCACTGTAAGCGATTATTTCTAAACCCAAAGATCGGGAAAAACTAGTTTTTAGAATAGTAAAATTTAACAAAATTAACTGATACGGCGTGCGCCCCGACAAACCGGACGACGTGGTCGTACACTATACGCATCGAAAGACGCGTATGGATGTTACCGATGTGTGGGAACTGATGGGACTCGATTTCGTTGTGTGTGCGCGACGAAATCAGTGCGTATCCGTCGAAATACCCCCGTATCGACGTTTTGCAAACTAGCCCATAACTTCGTGCACGTTCGTCGTATCGAGATAAAACTTACGCCATCAAGACCGTATCATTTTTGTGGTCATGTATGCCAAATTTGGTTTGATTCTGAGAAGGTCGAATCGGAACCCCTTTTGGCGGGCCCGCGACTCACTCAAACGGGCAATTTGTGCACGGCTCATCGGAATCCAAAACTGGACATACCGTTGAGTTCCTCTCCTCAAACTAAATCCATAGACATGTAGTTTGACAACTTTAGAGACCGTAGACTTTGGCACGCATTTCGGTGCAAAACGGATCTAACGACGGACATCGTTTTGACCCGAAATTACGATTTTGCCTCTGTTCTAGAATTGGACTTTTGGACAGGCGTTTCCTAGGTATTTCTTTTATGACAAATTTGTTTGTGATGTTTATTTCAGCATCCGAGGTCGTTCGTAAAAGTTGGCTTTCGTTGCTTCATTGTTCTGACGATTTAAGTCATCGGACGTCGCCATTCTGCACACTACCTCCCGGCAAGATACCCTGCCACCAGCTGTTTATTTATTTTAGCTCATATTTCATGCATAATTTATTATTTTCTTTATGCCAAATAAACTGTGATACATGGCACAACTCGTTAGAACTTATTGTTCGGTTATATTTCCTGCTATGTATTATTTTCTTACACATTAAACTTAGAGTTAAGGGACCACCCTGTGTTTGTTACATCCATAGGCCTTGACACATTTGTACCACGAAGTTGTGAGTCACATATAGTACTCGAACATGCGTGATTGGCTGGCCACCGGTACATATAAGCCGTGCGATAGGGTTAACCGCTAATAGAGGTTGCATGTTAGTTTGACTTAGCGGTTAATAGAGGTTTTGTGTTGTGGATACAACGTAGTAGGCATTGGGCGGGAAGGATAATTCCTTAGCGTATGGGCTTCGATGCACTTTCCCTTTTGTAACCCGTAAGCTCCGCCGGAGACGCAGGTCAGCTTACCCATGATTACTGACGGCCACTGACGTTTTGCAGAACGTTATGCTCTTATTGATTTGGCCTCTGGTGCCCCAAGGGGGGACTATGTCGATCCTATTTAGCCAGGGCCCATGCGTAGAAAGGATTGTTCTTAAATACATTTCACTTAGAACGGTTAGGCACCTTTATCCGTTAGATATGAGTACTTTTGGTTTGGGTACTTGTATCTGACCGTGGCTTGGAACAATAACTTGTCGCGGACTAGTTTGCCACATCTTATCCTTGTTTGGTTGTAGGTGTGGCTTACTACTTCGATGAGAAGGTTTTGAGCCTTGTTGGGGTCCGGATACCATATTGGATTCATAG
The DNA here is from genome assembly GCA_029216955.1 of Iris pallida. Taxonomy (NCBI): domain Eukaryota; kingdom Viridiplantae; phylum Streptophyta; class Magnoliopsida; order Asparagales; family Iridaceae; genus Iris; species Iris pallida. The sequence continues at coordinate 2,645 of JANAVB010013150.1, read as the reverse complement.
CGTGGAAAGATACGTCACCGTGAATTAGTTTACCATCTCATGTCCTTGTTTGGTTGGGGGGATGGTAGGCTAGTTCAGTAGGTGTGTATTGGACCATGTTATGATCTGATTTGACTTATTCTTATTGAGCAATATTTATTCAGTT
>JANAVB010013149.1:17500-186537 GCA_029216955.1 Iris pallida | reverse complement strand
GTTTTGTTGGGCTTCAAATTGCTTTGTGTTGCCTCTGCTGGCTTTCCATCATAGCCAGCATCCTTTCCATCGGGTCGGTTGAGGCTACCGCACTTGAGCTACTCGCGTTGTTCGTGGTACCCCCTTCTTCATCTTTGCAAAAACGGAGAAGCTTGTTAGTCTCATAAAATATTTGTGGACTTATTGTATGGAACATCTCATTTCAGACATTTAAAACCAAAGTTTTTCCAGAAGCAATAAAGCTTATGTCATTTTTGAAATCTTAAAACCAAGAAATTCCAAGGAAGTAAAGCCGTGCTCTGATACCAAACTGTCACGCCCCGATTCGGGAATCGTTCGCCACCTCTTTGATTCACGCCGAATCGTTCATCCTCACTAAGGCGTGATGTCGTACAAGTCTGGAATTGAACTTGTACAAGGCGTGCTCGTGTTTTTTTATAAAAGAGACATTTTGAATAAAGATTCGCAGCAGGTTAACAAAGAAGTTTGGGCAACACAGATATGATCTGAAATAAGTTCTTTATTGATATCTTTGAAATTACATGAAAATATAAGGCTCTCAAACAGCCGAGATGAAATGCCAAACTTGGCTACAACTTGCAGAAATAAATAAATAAAAGTTCCATACATCATATCCCTTTATTAATAATGCGGCAATAACCACCTTCAGCAAAATGCCTTCTTTTTCAAGTGGAAACTTCAAGAATGTACGAAGCTTCTAAAGAGTCGGACATCAAGCCTTCAGCGTCTAAGATGATCTACTAGGTTCTCGGCACCTGTAGAGACGAAGGTCAGTACATTGCCACATATGTAGTAGTGAGCGGTCGTAACCAATCTCACCATAAATCCACAGTAGTAAAGTTACATGAATGTTCACTATTGATTTGTGATCTTTCTATCTTGCCGTAGGGTCCATTAACAATTCATATATTTTAGAAAATAAGAAGCACACAGTGATGTTAGAAACATAAGCAATTCATGTTGTTCTAACATAAGGAAATCATATGATCACCAATTTGGTGAATCTTACCCACGGTCGATAGCCATCCCTGTAAATATTTATGAATGCCACTTACTCTGACTGCATAAGACATTGTTAAATATAACACCTGTCATATGAAGGTCAGTGGCGACCTGTAAACCCCAGATTTCTTTTGAATTTTCTTGATGATTTTTAATTTAAGCTTATTTATTTCTTTTCATTTTTTTATGAAAACATACATAGCAAAGAGTTTTGTTAGGAGATATGTAATTAGTGCAAAGTATTATCAGAATATTAAGAAAAATATGTTAAGAATATTAGAATTTTATTATTATTTTTATACATTATTAAATAACAAAAGATAATATTATTTTAATTTTTTTGGTTACCATTTAAATGAGTTACCACAATAAAAAGATTTTATAAAAATATAAACTTAGGGTATAAACAAATTATTTGTATTCTATTTTCTAGTATTAGTATTAGAAATATATAGGTATAATAAATTAGATATAATTATATATATATATGCACATGTATGTATATATAGTGATTAATAAAAAACAACTCAGCCCACTGTTCCCCGAAGGGAACAGTAGCTGAGGTCCGGCCCACAGGGCTCAGCCCACTATTTCCCCATAAGCAGCCAGATAGCCCACGAAAATGTTTCCCCCAAGGCCGATTATTATAGCACAGCTACTATATATGTATATAGCGTATGAGGAGACTCCACCCCCCCCGAAACCCTAGCAACTACTTCGTCGACCACGAGGAGCGACTCCAGCGTGACCCACACTCCGGCGCCGCCATCCCGCCGTCGACAACCGGCCGCCGTCGCCTGAATACCGTCGGCCGACCCAAAAACAGAGTAACTCTGTTTTACTCGACCGTAGGTATACCAACTTCCCCTTCGTCGTTCTTCGATCATACTTGACTACTTTTGATTTTGTCAAATCCTACATAAAGCCTATCTAACCCTCTCTATACCCCTTCAGATAGAATCTAGTAAACCCTAATATCTTTCTCGGGAAATTAAGCAAAACTTCCCGAGAAAACTGTCCGAACAGGACAGTTTTAGGTTGCCCAAAACATCGATTTGGAAGCCAATTTTGACCCGTATGCTGAGGTTTCAGCAAACCAACTGAAAACAGTGAAACACAACAATACGGGATTAAAACGCACATGTTAGAATTATATTTCAGTTATTATACAGGAAGATAATTGATGTTAAAGATTCAAGAAATCTGTTTTTGAAATTAGAAATTTTAGAAAACTTTTCTCGATACGGCGTACGCCACGACAAACCGGGCGACGTGGTCGCACACTATACACATCGAAAGGCGCGTACGGATGTTGTCGACGTGTGGGAACTGACGGGACTCGATTTTGTTGTGTGTGCGACGAAATCAGTGCGTATCCGTCGAGATACCTCCGTATCGACGTTTTGCAAACTTGACCATAACTTCGTGCACGTTCGTCGGATCGATGCAAAACTTGCGCCATCAGGACCGTATCGATTTTTTGGTCCTGTATGCCAAGTTTGGACCGATTCTGAAAAAGGTTGATCGGAACGCCAAAATTGGCGGCTTGCGACCCGCTCTAACGGGCAATTTGTGCACAACCCACCGGAATCCTACTTTGGACATACGGTTGGGTTCTTCTCCTCAAATCAGACCCGTAGATATGTAGTTTGATGACTTTAGAGACCGTAGATTCTGGCACACGTTTTGGTGCAAAACAGGTCCAACGGCGGACATCATTTTGACCCAAAATTACGATTTTGCCCCTGTTCCAGAATTGGACTTTTGGACAGGCATTTTCTAGGTATTTCTGTTATGCTAAATTTCTTCGATGTTTATTTCAGCATCCGAGGTCGTTCGTAGAAGTTGGCTTTCATTGCTTCCATATTCTAACGATTTGAGTTATCAGGCGCCGCCATTCTGCACACTACCCCCAAGCAAGATACCTTGCCACCTGCTGTTTATTTATTTAGCTCATATTTCATGCATTATTCATTATTTTCTTTATGCAAAATAAACTGTGATACATGGCATAACTTGTTAGAACTTACTGTTCAGTTATATTTCCTGCTATATATTATTTTCTTACCCATTAAACTTAGAGTTAAGGGACCACCCTTTGTGTGTTGCATTCATAGGCCTTGACACATTTGTACCACATTGTTGTGAGTCACATATAGAACTTGTACATGCGTGACTGGCTGGCCACTAATACGTATAAGCCGTGCGATAGGATTAACCGTTAATAGACATTGCATGCTTAGTTTGACTTAGCGGTTAATAGGGGTATGTGTTGTGGAAACAACATAGCAGGCATTGGACGGGAGTACATATCCTTAGCGTATGGGCTACTTTACACATTTCCTTTGTGACCATACGCTCCACCGGAGATGTAGGTTGACGACCCCTTATTACTGCTGGCCACTGACGTTCGTGGAACGATTATGCCTGAGGCCCCAGGTGCCCCAAGGGGAGACTATGCGATCCCATTTTTAGCCAGGGCCCATGCGTTGGAGGGATGTACTTAAACTGCATTCACATAGAATGATAGGCTACCCTTATCCGTTAGTACGAGTACTCTTGGTTTGGGTACTTGTATCTGACCGTGGCTTGGAACAATAACTTGTCGCGGATTAGTTCGCCACATCTTGTCCTTGTTTGGTTGTAGTGTGGCTTACTACTCCGATGAGAAGGTATTGAACCTTGTTGGGATCCGGATACCATATTGGATTCGTGACTTGGGAAGATATTTCAATATGGGTCAGGGTGCCATCTCATGTCCTTGTTTGGTTGGGTAGATGGTACGCCAATCCAAATGGTGAGATATTGGACCATGTTATGATCTGATCTTATTTATTTTTATTGAGCAGTATTTATTCAGTTTATGTGGCATGTTCTTTTGTATCTTGTTACGTCCCTCTGAGGACATGGTAATCTTTCCAGGTATAGGTGTGCAGGACTTCATGCAGGAGTATGGCTCCGCTATAGACTCATCCTTCACGTTCGAGCGAGTTGTACCTTCTGATCACAGCTGTCCCTATTGGGTCGAGGATCCTATTTAGTCATCATTTCTTATTTTATTTATCTTGGAGGTTCGACTCTATTTTCTTTCAGTTTATTCTAGTGCCGGTAGTGGATTTGTCTCCGCCCGGCCAACAGCTATATTTTGACATTTACTTTGATTCATGAGTTACCATTTTCTTTATAATTACTGTGGATGAGAAATAGCTTTTACCTGTGACTGTCTGTTATTATTATTCACAAAACAGCTTATGCATATATTCGAGTTTCCATATATTGGAGTATATCTCGTATATATGTGCTGGCATGCTACGTTCTTAGTCCTACGTATTTTGGGACTGGGGCGTTACATGTTTTTGTGGTGGCCCATGCAGGTCAAGATAAATTGTTTGGTTACTTTACCATACCAAGCAAGCCTGCGTATAGGATTAGAAATTTAGGATCTCATCCACATATATGACATTCTATTTCGCCTTCATTTCGAACTCCCAACTGTCTATCTTGATTACTTCTTGCTTGAATTATTCTTCCGTAAACCCTTATCCGACTATCGTGCGTACTAGGTCGTCATGTTCCACCATTCAATCCCACAACTAGTTCAACTTCTATAAGTTGGGTAGGAAGCCTGACAACCTAAATTTCTTTGACTTTAACCAAGTCCTTAGACAAGAAGATAGTATGACGACTGAATAGGCACGAACACCGGACACGACTTAGATTCTTAAGTAGCTTAAACTAGTTATATTTTCTTTCACCATAATCCTGCGTATTTGTAGTTACTACCTTGACTAATTTTGGTATTATAGCCTAGTTTTGCGAGAATACTCTTCCATCGAGCTTGTTCAGGTCATATATTTATGGTGGGTGCCCACCGATACATAGTCTTATCAGAACCTGTGTATTGTGGTCTGATCAACCATAGTGCAATTGGTTCACCCTTCGTACAATTTTACGTGGATAGAGATATGGTTAGCTTAACATATTTGCCCTCTAGGATCTTATCTACGGGTTGTTGACATTTTGAATTCTTTATTAAACTCTCTTTCAATTGCTTGACTCAAAACCTATCTGAATCTATTCTAACATTGCCCTCATCTTCGTGCCAGCAATATGACTCTACACAGCGGACACACATCTACCCTCGCTATCACATCTGGTGAAGCAACTTCTCAGGAAAAACAAGTTCCCCCAATGACCCCGGTGACTCCGTATCAGCTAGAGCCACAAGAATACCACGAACCCATCGACGGTACAGCAGGAAGCCCAAGTGCCCCCAGTCAGCCAGGTTGCGCAAACTACTACAGTACCATCAGAGAGACTGCACCATCCCCATTGCCTCAGCGTTTTCACCACAGCCTGAACCCCAGCTGCCGTCACTTTCGACGGGTACGGAACCAACCACCCAGTTCATGTATGCTATGCTACAATCTCAGTGGCAACAAATGGAAATGTTGAGGCAGAGCATGATGGCCTACCTAGCTAGTCCTCTACCACCAGCCCCGGTACCAGCTCCAACGCCCGCTCCACAACCTTATCTAGGCTCTATTAAGATTTCATCGACATGGGGCCTAAGAATTTTACGGGTACCGAGAGTCTTTAGAAGTTTCCGCTTGGCTCATTAGCACGAAAAATTCTTGAAGGCATCTCAGTTGCCAGCACATGATTGGATGACAACAGTCGACTTACTCTTAGAAGATAATGCTCATCACTGGTGGAAGGCTGAAGAGAGGCGACTGGGCACTGGAATCACATGAGAGCAGTTCTACGACCTCTTCTATGAGAGATTTTTCCCATCCATGTTCGAGACGCCTCTACGACCAGTTCCTTTATCTAAAGCAAGGGATCATGTCAGTAGATGAGTACGATGCGAGTTCAGCCGCCTGAGTAAATTTAGTACGTCGTTGATACCGACGGAGCATGAGAGATGAGAGATTCCCTCAAGGGCTTTCACCAGAGCTCAAGACTTACACTACCACACAATCTCGAGTCTCTCATACAGCTGTTTTAGAGGAAGCACGTAGTCAGAGCTCCTCCGTAAGGAGGCACAGCATGACCAGAGGTCCTACCCCAATACACAGACCAGTTAGAGTTGACCCGAGTGGACCTATCAGACGTCCCATGGCATATCAGCAGGAGAGCAGGGCCTTACCAGGCTCGAGAGAAGCCTATTTGCCATTTCTGTGGAAGACAAGGGCTCATTCAGTGAGATTGTCGCATTCGGTTGGGCCAGTATTTAGGATGTGGATCGGCAACACAAGGTCAAAGATTGTCCTGGACGACATGACTTAGCACCGTATCAGCAGACCCAAGGACCAACACTACTTGCTTTAGCACCAGCTCAGCAGCAGATGCCAAGACCCCTAGCATCGGAATGGAGCACCACAAGGATATCAGCGTGGACCACCTTTACCTGACCAGGCAGCTCATATTAGGAGAGATGAATAGACAAGGGCGTGGACATGCATTTACCATGGAGGCGATAGACACTACCCATCATGAGATTGAGAATCTAGCAGGTATTACCCTAGTTATACCATTGTGTTATTAGTCATGACATGTCACACAAACCACACCTTACTAGATAGTCTATAGGCATAACATAATGCTTCTCTCTGTTGTGATTACTAGTTCTCAACCCAAATGCATGACCACAATCATCGACACCATTAGAAAACTGTATGCATGATCCGTGACCCCGTCAATAACCTTGGAATGCTATAGAAAGGTTAGTCATTCAACCTCTAAGAACGCCTCTATGAACTTGACAAAAGTTTTCCACTTGAGTTGATAAATTAAGTGGTTTATGACGTCAAAGTCTACCAAGTGTCATTTTGATGCCTCTACCGTGACTTCGATATTTGGAGCACAACACTAGCCTTTTCCTTTCAGCAAATTTCACCCTCATGAACTAGGCAAACCACCTACACACATGACTCACAGGTCCCACACAAACACACCATCTTGTGCTCCGTTTCAATTACACCTCGTGCACGACTTATTAACCCATAGAACAACCTCGGATGAAATTCTGATCCCACTTGATTTTCACCATGCAAGACCAAACCAATCCTTCAAACAACTGGATGACCATTATCCATTGTAAGACTAAGAATACCCCCAACTGGTAGAATATGGTGCCCATTTAAATTTTTGTACCCTACCACCTTCACCCTTGCAGACAACAAGTTATGAGTTGAAACACTTCTTTTCATATTCCGCTATATTATATTTTTTAAGTCTTATTTTAATTTCGAGGACGAAATTTTTATAAGTTGGGTAGGATGTAAACCCCAGATTTCTTTTGAATTTTCTTGATGATTTTTAATTTAAGCTTATTTATTTCTTTTATTTTTTTATGAAAACATACATAGCAAAGAGTTTTGCTAGAGATTTGTAATTAGTCCAAAGTATTATTAGAATATTAAGAAAAATATGTTGAGAATATTAGAATTATTATTATTATTTTTCTACATTATTAAATAACAAAAGATAATTTTATTTTAATTTTTTTGGATACCATTTAAATGAGTTACCACAATAAAAAGATTTTATAAATATATAAACTTAGGTTATAAACAAATTATTTGTATTTTATTTTCTAGTATTAGTATTAGAAATATATAGGTATAATAAATTAGATATAATTATATATATGCACATGTATGTATATATGTGATTAATAATTAAAAATAAAAAAAACTCAGCCCATGTTCCCCGGGAACAGTAGCTGATGTCCGACCCACAGGGCTCAGCCCACCATTTCCCCCTAAGCCGCCAGCTAGCCCATGAAAATGTTTCCCCCAAGGCCGACTATTATAGCACAACTGCTATATATGTATATCGCGTATGAGGAGACTCCACCCCCCCCCCCAAACCCTAGCAACTACCTCGCCACAACGAGGAGGGTCTCCAGCGTGACCCGCACATTCCGGTGCCGCCATCCCGCCACTGACGAATGGCCGCCGTCGCCTGAATACCGCCGGGCCGACCCAAAAATAGAATAACTCTGTTTTACTCGACCGCAGGTACGCCAACTTCCCCTTCGTCGTTCTTCCATCATACTCGACTACTTTCGATTTCGTCAAATCCTACATAGAGCCTATCTAACCCTCTCTACACCCCTTCAGATAGAATCTAGTAAACCCTAATATCTTGCTCGGGAAATTGAGCAAAACTTCCCGAGAAAACTGTCAGAACAGGACAGTTTTAGGTTGCCCAAAACATCGATTTGGAAGCCAATTTTTGACCCGTATGCTGAGGGTTTCAGCAAACCAACAGAAAAAGTGAAGCACAACATATTCGGGATTAAAAGCACCTGTTAGAATTATATTTTAGTTATTATACAGGAAGATAATTGACGTTAATGATTCAAAAATCTGTTTTTGAAACTAGAAATTTTAGAAAACTGTGAAACCCAGATTTTAGATTTAATAGATTTGTAGTGTAATAATAGTTTAGTTATTTATTATTATTATATATTATTATTATTATTATATATATTATTATTATTATTATTATTAATATTATTTAGTCGATTTTAGGAAAAACATTATTTTAAAAATTATCGTTGGTCTTTGATTGTGTCCCTACCCCGATCCCGAGTCCGGACTCCGAACCCGAGTTCGAACCCGGTTTCCCGAAACCCAACCCGACTTCGAACCCGATCTCCATTTTCAATCCAACTTTGTTTTCCTTTAAAAAAACAAACAAAACCCACGAATTGGCCTGGTCCCCACGACCAGGCCGTACCCCCTATTTTTTTCCCCAGCCTTTTCAATCTCCTCTACATGAATCTTTCCCCAACTCCTCACCCCCCCCACTCACACTCCCACATACCCCCCCTCCCTTCCCTTCCATATTAAACCCACACCCCACCAATACACTCCCACACCAGCACATAAATTTCCTTCATTTGAAACCAACCCCCATCTTTCTCCTCTCCCTCTCACTCTCTTATCTTCCTCCAGAAGCCACCCGACCCCCTCCAGAGCCCTTCTCGCTCGGCCCCAACTCCAGTCACGACCCCCCGGACCGCCCCTCCGGCGCTGCTTCCCCGGCCTCCCCCTGCCGGACCCGCGCCCGCGCGCCCCTGGGCCGCCCACCTCCGGCGATGTTTCCCCCTGCCGGCCTCGCGCCACTCCGGCGCGGTTTTCCCGCCGCCCCTCTCGGCCCGCCATCAGCGCCCGTCGGCCTCCTCCGGCGCTGTCCCGCGCTCCGGCCGGTCCGCGCCCCTGCCCCGGTTCCCGCGAGCCTCCCGCCCCCCCTTGATTCGACAGCACTGTCCAGCGCTGTCCCGCAGTTTTCGAACTCGATGTCCGTGTTTTCTTCGTGCCCCGATCTCTGGATCCCGCTGTCCAGCGCAGCCGTACCCCGACGAGGCACTGTCCCGAGCCGAACCACTGTCTGCATGTTCCTTTTTATCTATTATTATCGAGAGCTCTAGCCGAGCAACCCAAGGTATAATTCCTTCGTCCCGTTCCATTTTCAGTAGTCGATGATGATATTGGTCCCCGATTCCCTCTCGGGAATTCGGTTTTGGGTCGACGTAGTAATTTTGGATTAATTTTTTCGGAGACGTTTCTGTGATATTTTTATGGTTGGGTAGGATATTCAGAATTTTGGGATTTCCGATTAGGCTTCGGAAATGTCACGACCCACACCCTAGAGTAAGGGCACGAGAAGTGGGTACGTCCAGCCTACGCCGTAGTGTCGGCGGTATAAACGCTGTCCTAGGTCAAACATCTAACAATATAAAGGTACCTGTACAGTATATATACTCCGAATGTAGGTGACATAGAAAATACAGTCTCAATCACATCTAAGGTAGAGCATGATAAAGATAGATAAAATATGAAATCCACAAAGAGATACCGCAGATAGAAGTCTAAGTATCTAAGATACACAAACCCAAAAATATCTCAAATCTCAAATACAATAATCCATAAAGTAAATACAACTCAAGACAACTAAAATAACTATCTATACAAACTCTACTGTGTCTCCTCTAGGCTAGCAGGCAACCTCCAAGCTATCTGTAAAATTTATCAACAGGTCCAGTCAGGACAGGAACGAGCACAATCTCATCTAGAAAACCCAAGTAAATGACAGAGAACTATAAAGCAGTTATAGACAATTGTATTGATGAAAATGGCAGTTTTATACAGGTAATGATGTAGAGAAATAGTAAAGGTACAAGAAAAGTAAGGTAATGAAATAAGAGAAGAAACATATCAAGAAAGACTGTAATAAAACTAGCTGAACTAGAATAACAGGGTATAAGTCCAGACAGTACAATGTAAGTCAAATGTAAATCCCAATGTGGGTCCAGAATATAATCCAATACCAGGTGATTCCAATACAAGATGAGTCCCGTATAGGTGAGTCCAGTATAGATGAATCCAGTAGTAATCAATGATTTTAGGGTGAGTCTAGCCTATACTCTAGCAGTGTGTTTTAAAATACCGAGATCGACATGTAAACGACTATAGGTAATCCGGCACATCACACACCTGGCCGGGTGTGAGATGGCTATCATTCCAGTTTGATTCAGCAAAGGGTGATTCCAGAAATGTGGTATGTCTACATGTCTTACTCTAGTATTTCCTCTCCCAGCAAGTGAATCCAGAAATCCGACACAATGATTCAAGATGAGTCCAGCCAAATGTGATGATACCAGCAAGTGATTCCAGTAGGTGATTCCAGTAATAGAAGCCAAATATGATGATACCAGTAATAGAGGCCAGACAACATGGTATGTGTGTCGCATATATGAATCTAGAAATATCATACGTGTGGTAACAGAGAATCACATACAACTAACTAGAACTGAAGTACAGTAATTGACAAATAAATGAGAGAACTATCAGAGAATGTACTCGCCTGTCGTACTGAGCAATGAATGTGAACTGAGCCTCAAAGTGGAGTCACAAGACCTATAGATAATTAGGATTTAAATTAATTATTCGAACTAGCAATCTCTTCTATCAATTAATCATATATTAGGCTTACAGAAAATACTAGGGTCATATAGGTCTAAGGCACAGGAATGGCGATAAATTTATTAGCTAAAAGTCTTATTAGATTACATAGAATCTATAAATATTGACAGGTTATACAAAAACACAAAACAAAAGAACCCCCTACTACAAAAGAACCCCCTACTGTAACCAACCATTATATGGTTCGAACCCTAGCCCTACTGTGCACTAGCCTTCCACACTACCAATGGGCTAATGCTCTCTATTAGTTATACATGACCCTATTGTTTAATTGAACCTATGGAACTCACAAAAGATCAGACACAAGCACACAAAATAGAACTTCTAAAATCCTCCACACGAAAATGCATCTTCTTCCAAACCCTGGATTCGAACCCAGGATAACACTTACATAAGTCCTTCCTTCCAACCAATGAGCTGAAGCTTTCCTTTATTTGAATTGAGTTTCCAATTATATTATTCTAAATCCTCTTCTCACTATTAGCCGAGTTTCAATTCTCCCTGTGCAAAAAATAACACACACTCACTCACATTGACAATCTAAATGTGTATTTTTACATAATCTTTTAGCTTTCTTTCTCATATCAACCCATATATATAAGCCATCCTAAGCAATAGTGTTTCCATTCCCATCGTATCCATTATTCTCCATTTGCTCACACTGCTTTTTATTGGGGTTGTTCCTCAAGTTAACCTTGTAGTAACTATAGTATTCATTCATAATTCCTCCGTTCTCAGACAACTCACATCACAACTAAACTAAATGTTTCTAAATAACTTATCATAACAGAAAGAGAAAGAAGCACCACAACATGCACATATGTTATAAATGAAGAAAGAAGAGGACGAGATTGATACCAAAAAGGGGAGAGGCTTCAGCGTCACGAGGGGGAAGCAATGCCTCTGCTCGTCGAGACTCCAAGGGAAGAGAAAGTTTTGTTTTGTTCGGCTCAATGAAGTACCCTTACGACGGTGATTGTTCGACTCGTGACCGGAGCCGACCACAACGAAACTCCAAACCGTCAGTCCGAATCAATGACTTGCCGAGGATGGATGTATGGGAACCAGCACATCAAGTGGGGAAACCAAGGTTGGGCGACGAAGAACCGGAGCTCCAAGTTGGTGCTTCCCATCGACTGAAGTGAAGGGTTGGGTAGTGGTTCACACAGAGGCGGCTAAGGTTTATGAAACGAAGAAAGTAGGTTAGGAGGATGCGATATTATATAGAAGGAGAGAATGGAAGGATGGACGGGTGGATTCAAATTGACGGGGGTGGCTGATTAATTGGTCCACACTACCATGCAACTAAATAGAGAAAACAAGTATGTGATAGGACTGAACATTTGTTGTTCATCCTAAAATTGGGGTTGACTACGAAATCTGAAATTTCTAACAAGTGACATGAGGCCAAGCCAAGGAGAATATCCCATGCTGCCCGACCCCTCACTTACGTCTTCTCTAACACCCCAAATCTGTGATGGCCTAACATGACCCACTGGACACAGTTCTAACTGAAACAATCAGTAACAACCCTCTTCCATCAATCCACATTGCATATATATAGGCTCATGTATATACAATATATGTAGCTAACACATATGTATATATATTACTTAATGAAGAATCTTAGAAATCACTTAGGATATCTAATGAAGAACCAAACCATAACCAAGCCAACATCTTAAAAATAGGACCTATATTGTCTTTGTGACATTTTTACAAACACCTATAGGTCAAAATTCGTAGTCCTCATAGGATGGACACAAAACTCTATGAAACCATCACAAATGGGCTCACTAGGACCTTAACTTCCTATGAGTCATGGGGTGGGTCTCCTAGTCAAGTAGTCTATAGGGCTACACTAGCAAAACACCCAAAATCATAAGTCATGACTTAAAATAGTTATATTGATTTAAAAATCACCAATAATCAAATATGACTTAAATATTACTATTAAATAACTAATAATTACAAAAGTTCAAAATTACCCTCATGTGGAAAATGGGTGATACAGGAAATGTTTTCTGTTAATATATATATTTTTTCTATATAAATGTGTTTTCCCTGGTTTGGGATATGTGTTGGGTTATGACGCATTTTCCCAGTTTTGGGTTATCCCAGATATAGAGGAGATGCTGTCCAATTTTTCGGAAATATTTTTAAAACGAATTTTCATATAAATTAGGGATTTGAAAATCGGACTTTTGCAAAATGTTTATATATTGGATTTGTCGGCTTTCATTTATGGATTTCTTTACCACCTTTTTGGCGACGACCCTATAGGTCGAATGGGCCTGGCGAAGCGCAAATGCTACAGGGTTCATGTACGTTGACGCGCTAGCCAATATTATGACATTTTGGACCAACTATGAGACTCATATAATTATTATCTTTAATTTTAATTATTATTTTAGTACGGGTACTGCTGTTTGTATTTTTGTTGCAGGGCTTCGGCCTGCTGAATGGACCGCTTCCCGGCGTTCAGGATTTACCCAAGTTTTATTATTATTCCTAAATTTCATTTATGTAAATTAATGTAAGGGCATAAGCCTAGTTTTCTAATTTATTTTGCTGTGGACTTGTATTGTGTAGATTAGGATTTCTCTTTTATTTTTGGATGGTTTTATCGTTTCTGTAATTAGGCGCTTCGTGACAAAATGGCTAATAAATATTTTGTATAAATTAATAAGATTTTTCACGATAAAATAACTTGAATAAAATATTGATAGTTAACAAAACCCACATTTTATTATTGAAAGAAAATGTAGTTTTATACGTATAATATTAAAAATATAAAGTTTTACGAATTAACTGGTAACGACAATTTTTCCAAGTAAACCTGAAACTGGCTATCCAACTTAATGAGAACCAACGTAGTATGCGTCGTAAACCGTTAGCAGTAGATTAAATAAACAAACTTAAAACTTGACTAGGACCCGCTACTAGAAATTGCAACTAGCACACCTAGCTCTGTTTCACAATGGTTCTAAGTCAAGTTCTCAACTGTAGGATCTCGAAGACGAACTTGACTTCCTCCTCGGTACCAACTTGCCCCTACTTCAGTCTTACAAATCGAGGCAAGTTACGGTTATATTATTCTTCATTTTAATTAGTAATTGTTATCTTGTATGTTTAAACCACATTGTTATACGGAACTCTCTCCTAGAGTATTGATTGTTTGACTGCGGGATATTGGGGAAGTAGTGTAGTGTCTATGACCAATACCCCAAATAATTAATGAATGTATTAGCTTACCACTCTTACACACGGGGATAAGCCATATCGTATCGCTAGGATACAAGTGTACAACCCAAGCCGGTCATAGTCATTATCTACTCAAATCACATTATTTTCTACCGTGTAGAATTGTAGGAAAATATTGTATTTCAAATTGTTTAAAATTGCAAATTTCTATTATTATTTAAAATGTTGAATATATACTCGTACTTGCTCCCTCCTGACTAGAGACCTAATATTTGAGGTGTCACTGATGATTGCTGAGCTATAGCACAATAGCTACTATGACCCAGTACCATGTTCTACTGTGTTACCGGAGACACCTTGGAGGACGCAGATCATGAGGCTGACGAGACAGCCATTCCAGCTAGTTGTCGTTTTAATTCGAGTTTCTTTTATTAGAATTTTTGTAGACTTGAATTCAGTATTTCCTTTCAGTACTTTCAATTTTAGATGTATTCTATTTGTTGATTAATAAAAGATTTAAAGTTCCCGTATATAAATGTTGTGACAAATGTTTAGATGTTGTTGTGATTACCTACAATAAAATAGCTTACTGCCGCCGTCTCATAACGGTGCAGGCTGGGCTTGATCGGTTCGACCCAACAAGTTGGGATCTGGTCATGACATGTTTTTAGTGGTGGTCCATGCAGGTCAGAAACAACAACTTAGGAAAATCATACCTAGAAGCAATTAGAACACTAGAACATTGATTTGTCACAACATAGGTCCGAATTATATTATAAATAAATATTTTTTGTTGTTATAGACTGGTAGGCTACCTTGCTTATATTTGCCTCCTAAACCTTTCAGACTATGACTAGAGGAAAGATAACCCGTTCTAGTCCTGCTGATGACAAGGTGTTATCTCCTGATCACACCCCTCTTTCTCAGGCCCGTTCCAACCCTTCTCCTTTGTAGCATCAATCCCCCCTTTGCTGCACAAGTCCCCAGCACAGCTCATACTACAGCCGAACCTATTCTGCCCGACAATTTCACCATCTCCTATTATGATAGTTACTCATGTCGCCCCACCAGTACCAGCAGACACCTCCTAAATGGTTGCCCTATTTCAAGGAATCCTGGAGTCCCAGAAGGCCCAAGCCGAGGCCCAGCAGAAACAGATTGATATCACGAGAGATGTTATGAAGGATGTCAATGACGTAGCCTTAGCTATCTTAAATCGAGTTGGTGCAGAACCTCACCCTAGGAGGGATACCCCTGAATCTAGAAGATATTTGGGCCCCGTCAAGTACTCTACTTCCCGACAGTCATGTCGTAAGAAGCTATTGGCTTGTGCCTACTGCAAGAGGCCTGGTCATCTAGCCAATAGTTGCCGCAAGAGATTGGGACAATGTTTGGCATATGGATCCGCTGAACATCGGGTAAAGGACTATCCCTTATCTTTCCATCGTACCAGAGCACCTATCCCAGCAACACCTGCTACGCCGCAACCTAGGAACTCTCTTCCTATCGAGCAGACCTTGCCTACTACACCCACTGCAGAAAGGCATGATGCAGACTCGAGGATCATAGAAGAAGATGAAGCAGTTGGAGACTGCTCGTGCAAGAGCCAGAGCCATGAAGACTAGTACCTAGAACTGCTGAGTAGTATATCTATTATTATAAGAAGTTGTAACAGGATGTCCTTAGAATAATCATGAGAGTCTTGCTGTAATTCTCCAATATGAATAAAATTCTTGGTTACACCTTTATGGTAGATATCTTTCCCAAAGTCTTTCCCCTACGATACAATTTTGAAAATTGTAATCTTAATCAGAAGGTATATAAGGCGGTATTTATCAAGGATATATTGGTGATTAAGAATTAGAAGAATAATTTTGGAATACCCAGATATTAGTTGGTACTTATAACAATTGGGAGTGATAATGACATAAGGAAATTTTGACCTTAACCAGTTTATGCCGACTGATGATGGTATATGTTACTACATATTTTATTTCCTAGATTTTTATATCTTTTAGCGTCCCATGATTTTCGGGAATTATTTCCTTCCCATATCTTTAAAAGATTTTTAGCATCCCTTAGGATCTATATTTTTTTTCTTCGCTATTTATGGACCAATATTAGAACTCTTCAATCTCCTTCGTCAGCAAACCTATTTTTCAAACTTCTCCACTAGTCGATCAAATCTTATTTCTCTATCTTTATTTGGAATCCAGACTCGTTCGCTATCTAGAGTTTCTATTTCTAATAAACCCTTATCTATCCGAGTACTTTTACGACTAGCGTATCCAACCATTCGCCTTAACCTCATTTTAATTGACTTTCTCAGAACTAATTCTGAACCAAATTCTTCTGGAACTATAAAGCCTCAAGGTTAATTATTACCAAAAGAATTGGTTCAGCTTAGTTAGTTCATGATTTCCCTAAAAGATATTTTCAAAAATACTTTCAATACTGATTATTATCTCCTAGGTTATTCCAAATATTTTATTTGATCCCCTCCACTCAACCTGAAACCCTACTCTCTCTATGCAACTTCTTGATCAATTCAAGGCCTAGACAGCTTTTAAACTCAATGTTGAGTATCATGAAGTACGAACGGTCAGAGAATTGATTCCATCCTATTATTAAATCTTTTTTAAATCATTAAAAAACTTTTAATTGTTGAACCATCCCCTTGTTGGCTTTACTAAACTATTTTAACCTGACTTCCTTGAATCCATAAAGACATACTTCTTTTGTGTCAACCCTACTTACTCATCACATTCTCAAAACTTTCTTTGGATAAGAAATTATTTCTTCAAATAATTTTGGTAAACGTCTGTATCCTTTAAGTGATTTGTCGGGAATATTCTCATTGGCTTCTTCAACTCAACTCAAAGCTCTGATTCTTCTACCTTATCCTGTGTCCAACTCAATTAGTCATACTCAAGTTTGGTCAATTTCTTCAAGATCAAATCTCTTAAATCTCAAGAGCTACTGGAACACATATTTATCCTGATAAATTTTCTTGAAACCAGAAGAACATACATCAACATCTTTTCCTATCATGACTAAAACCTTAGAACTCGTTTGAATTTTTCGGAAACTCCTTTGAAATTCTTATGGACAAAGTTTGGGAAAATATTCCGTGACCTAATATGACTTCGCACATTGCGTTATAGTCAATTGTCTGAATTATGAAAACTGCGAGTTTACTGCAGCCAATTGCGTACTGGCGAGGCAAAAGACTCTAAAGTTGAAGTGATTTCGGGTGTTCATAGGTTTCCGGATATTATTGTGACTGTCCTAAATGTACCATGTTGATCTTCTATGTTGCTTAGCCATGAAATGGATAAAGTTGAAAGATTACTCGGTAACCTAAAATTATTCAAGTTATTGGGTCAAAAATTCACTGCAGTCAGGTGCACTCTGGCGAGGCATGAATTTGAGACAAAGTGACTTCAAACATATTTGGTTTCCGAATATTCAGACTATATTCATACCATGGTTGTCTTTTGCACCATAAAATCATTCTGACTTTTGCCTGATTAGAGGATTTACATTTCTAGAGGTTGTCTCCATTTTAAGAAATCTCTTGTCACAACCAGAAAGAAAAGATTCCCTATAAAATTATACTTGATTTTCCTAGAACTTATTAGGACCATATCAACCTCTATTTGCTCAATTCCTTTCAAGGTTCCATTTTTAGGGTGTTGCATATTTTGTGGGTAGTTTATATTTTTGCAGCTATATAAAGTTGGTTGATAGTTATATGTGGGAAAACCTAGATAGTCACCTAGCAACCTTATTGCATTAATCTGATAAAAGCACACTTAGGGGATCGATTTTATTCTAATGATATTAGATAGCTAAGGGCACCAAAGGGTAGCATGGCAAGGCACAAAAGCAAGTTAGTCTAGAGAGAATTATAAATTGTGGTTCATTTAGGAATGAATCATTAGTGGAGCATATTAGTACTTGGGTATTGGATTTGGTGAATGAAAGAAGGTGATGATTTTGAATTTTATGATTTGGGAAAATAAGTTATGGCAGGATGGGAGGAGCCGTAGAGGATCAAGGGTGGTGATGGTAAGAGCTAGTAATTATGACGTACAAGTAATTGATGGAGCGTACGTTGCAAGCAATATGGAATTGCATCGCTTAGTAGATATCGAATCGACTAACAAGATGAAGAAGTTTAGGTCCTACCCTAAGATTATAGGTACGGATGCAAAGATTAAGTTCGCACAACCATTCCGGTGGCTGACAATTCAGAAATAGAAGCAAAATTTTAATTATGGGCTATGTGTGTGTTTCTAAGGAGGAAAGACTGTTGATTCGAAGGAAGTGCATGAATTGATCAAATTAGACTATCTAGAGGTTGTCAACATTACTAAGAGACAGTAAAGGAAGCTTTGGTCTACATGTAGAGATTTTGATCTTTCCCGTAGTATACCCTCTGAATTTCGAGGACGAAATTTTCTAAGGAGGGAAGATTGTGAAACCCAGATTTTAGATTTAATAGATTTGTAGTGTAATAATAGTTTAGTTATTTTTTATTATTATATTATATATTATTATTATTATTATGTATTTTTATTATTATATATTATTATTATATATATTATTATTTAGTTGGTTTTAGAAAAAATATTATTTTAAAAATTATCGTTGGTCTTTGATTGTGTCCCTGTCCCGATCACGAGTCCGGACTCCGAACCCGAGTTCGAACCCGGTTTCCCGAAACCCAACCCGACTTCGAACCCGATCTCCATTTTCAATCCAACTTTGTTTTCCTTAAAAAAACAAACAAAACCCACGAATTGGCCTGGTCCCACGACCAGGCCGTACCCCCTATTTTTCCTCCCCAGCCTTTTCAATCTCCTCCACATGAACCTTTCCCCAACTCCTCCTTTTCCTCACGTACACACCCCACCAACACCACTAATCCCACTTTCCATATTAAAACCCACACCCCACCAACACACTCCCACCACCAGCACTAAACTCCCTTCATTTGAAACCAACCCCCATCTTTCTCCTCTCCCTCTCACTCTCCTATCTTCCTCCAGAAGCCACCCGACCCCCTCCAGAGCCCTTCCCGCTCGGCCCAAACTCCAGCCGCGACCCCCGTCGGGCCGCCCCTCCGGCGCTGCTTCCCGGCCTCCCCCTGTCGGACCCGTGCCGGCGCGCTCCTGGGCCGCCCACCTCCGGCGCCGTTTCTCCCTGCCGGTGTCGCGCCACTCCGGCACGGTTTCCTGCGCGCCCCTCTCGGCCCGCCACCAGCGCCCATCGCCGGCCTCCTCCGGCGCTGTCCCGTGCTCCGGCCGGTCCGCGCCCTGTCCCCGTTCTCGCTAGCCTCCCGTGCCCCCGCTGATTCGACAGCGCTGTCCCCGGGTTTTCGAACTCGCTGTCCGTGTTTTCTTCGTGCCCCGATCTCCGGATCCCGCTGTCCAGCAGCCGTACCCCGGCGAGGCACTGTCCCGAGCCGATCTACTGTCTGCGTGTTTCTTTTATCTATTATTATCATCGGATAGCTCTAGCCGAGCAACCCAAGGTATAATTCCTTCGTCCCGTTCCATTTTCGGTAGTCGATGATGAGATTGGTCCCCGATTCCCTCCCGGGAATTCGGTTTTGGGTCGACGTAGTGATTTCGGATTTTTTTTTCGGAGACGTTTCTGTGATATTTTTATGGTTGGGTAGGATATTCGGAATTTCAGGATTTTCGATTAGGCTTCGGAAATGTTTTCTGTTAATATATATATACTTTCTATATAAATGTGTTTTCCTTGGTTTGGGATATGTGTTGGGTGTTATGTCGCATTTTCCTAATTTTGGGTTGTCCCAGATATAGAGGAGATGCTGTCCAATTTTTCGAAAATATTTTTGAAACGGATTTTTTATAAATTAGTGATTTGAAAATCGGACTTTTGCAAAACGTTTATTTATTAGATTTGTCGGCTTTCGGATTTATAGATTTCTATACCACCTTTTTGGCGACGACCCTATAGGTCGAATGAGCCTGGCGAAGCGCAAACGCTACAGGGTTCCTGTACGTTGAGGCGCTAGCCAATATTATGACATTTTGGACCAAGTCTGAGACTCATATAATTATTATCTTTAATTTATAATTATTCTTTTTTACGGGTACTGTTGTTTGTATTTTTGGTGTAGGGCTTCGGCCTGCTGAATGGACCGCTTTCCGGCGTTCAGGATTTACCCAAGTTTTATTATTATTCCTATATTTCATGTATGTCAATTAATGTAAGGGCATAAGCCTAGTTTTCTACTTTATTTCGCTGTGGATTTGTATTGTGTAGATCAGGATTTTTTTTCTTTATTTTCTGGATGGTTTTATCGTTTTCGTAATTAGGCGCTTCATGACAAAATGGCTAATAAATATTTTGTATAAATTAATAAGGATTTTTCACGATAAAATAACTTGAATAAAATATTGATAGTTAACAAAACCCATGTTTTATCATTGAAAGAAAATGTAGTTTTATACGTATAATATTAAAAATACAAAGTTTTGCGAATTAACCGGGAACGACAATTTTTCCAAGTAAACCTGAAACTGGCTATCCAACTTAATGAGAACCAACGTAGTACGCGTCATAAACCGTTAGCAGTAGATTAAATAAACAAACTTAAAACTTGACTAGGACCTGCTACTAGAAATTGCAACTAGCACACCTAGCTCGGTTTCACAATGGTTCTAAGTCAAGTTCTCAACTGTAGGATCTCGAAGACGAACTTGACTTCCTCCTCGGTACCAACTTGCCCCTACTCCAGTCTTACAAATCGAGGAAAGTTACGGTTATATTATGCATTTTAATTAGTAATTGTTATCTTGCATGTTTAAACGACATTGTTACATGGAACTCTCTCCTAGAGTATTGATTGTTTGACTGCGGGATATTGGAGAAGTAGTGTAGTGTCTATGACCAATATCCCAAATAATTAATGAATGTATTGGCTTACCCCTCTTACACACGGGGATAAGCCATATCGTATCGCCAGGATACAAGTGTACAACCTAAGCCGGTCATAGTCATTATCTACTCAAATCACATTGTTTTCTACCGTATAGAATTGTAGGAAAATATTGTATTTCAAATTGTTTAAAATTGTAAATTTCTATTATTATTTGAAATGTTGGAAATATACTCGTACTTGCTCCCTCCTGACTTGAGACCCAATATTTAGGTGTCACTGATGATTGCTGAGCTATAGCACAATAACTACTATGACCCAGTGTCACGACCCGCTACCAAAATTGTTGGGCCAGGCCGAGTCATGTCCAGCCTGCGCTTGAGATAAAGCGCAGTAAGCTGTTCTAGAGACAACATGATAAGACTAAATGTTCTAACAGTTCTATAAGTGAATAAAAGTCATAAATGCTCCAAACACAAAAGTCGTCTCATATAGAAATAAGTCAAAGTACAAGTCTGAAATGTAAAACTGGATACATGTCCAGTTACAAAATACGTAGTCTAATATATGACTACACTAAATATCCCAAGCAGCTATGCAAACAAGATGAGTTTTCCCGCAGGAACATACTCGTAAAACAAAGCCGGGTCCTCGGCAGTATCTCCATAATATGAGTCGCAGAGTAACTCCTCCTCAGTAAGGATACCTACAACATTATCCTGTCAGGACGGGAGTAAGTACTGATTCTAACAAACTAGCATATGAAACATGGAAATGAACATAAGAGGAATAACTGAAAACATGACATCACATAGTCTATTATGGCAAGGATACATATGGCATAGAGACATATGTATATGTAATGTTTAAAACTACAGCAGGTACGTGATCGTCAATAGGTGTACAATGTGCAGGGGCACATAATAAAATGTACTTCCGTACAAGTGATAAGGCGATATATGTACATACGTACAAATCCGCTTTGAGATAAAGCCTACGACAAGGTATACATATAAAATGTCAACCTTGCTCGGTACATACGTACGGAGAAGGGGACATGATCACGTACTCAACTATCAGTTTTCCCATAACCCAGGTTCTAATCATGTGAGAGATATAAAACTGTTCTAAACATGGTAGTGACTGAAAGTAATACAACATGTGAAGGTTTAACTTGCTACCCCAAGGATCAGCATTTATCATGGTTGGATTTGCAGTTCATTTATGTAACAGTATGTAAAGTTTGTAGAAAGTGCTTGCCTCTAGCAAAACAAGCTGCGATAAAAGTGCTATAGATGTCTGGTAACTCGTTACTGTGAAAATAAATACATAAACTTAGTTTTTATACTAAGCTAAAACACTAAGACACTAATTGGTGCAACACGACTTGTGACTGGGCACCTAGCCAAAATAATGATTTTAGCATAAGAGACCAATGTGGGGTAACACAATACTCAAACTAACTTTCTAGGGTCTTTACACTAGTGTGGGGTGATGTTCAATACGGCTATAACTCAAAATAACACAAAAAGTTGCAAGTCATAATTATTCAATAAATAAATCAAACTGAACATTGTGTTCCAACAATTTTTGAGATAGACAGAAAGCTCAATTTTATACATAAAATAAAGTACCAAAATGATCCTTGTTAATTATAGAAATTTATATTAATTTTTCTGGAATTTATAAACCCTCATAGATATTTATTAAAAATCAACAAACATATGTATCCTGAAAATGGGTTCTGTTTTCCTATTTTTATAGAATACCAAAAGTACTTATTAAATGCTGAAAAAATTATAATAAATTAGCTAAATCAACATAGTATTTAAATACAATTTTTTCAGAATTTTACAGCACTTAAAATATATAAAAAAATTTAAAACAGCCTAACCGGATTATCCGGCGGATTTCAGTGGATTACCGGCGGATTTTTCGTTCCGTCACAGCAAGTTTTGTGGTGAAAGTTCGGATTTTCCGACGGATTTCCGCGGATTTCCGACGGATTTTTCGAACCGTCGCAGAAAGTTAATTTTTGAACTCAAAACTTGTTTCGGCCATAAAAACTTCGTTTTAAATCGAAATTCGGACTTTCAAAAGTCAAAATTAAATAGAATTGAATTTCCTACAACATGGAAGTATTAGTTTTCACAAATCAAAACATTTGATAGATCAAAACCTCAAAATACTCGAAAATTATATCCAGAAACTCAGATCGATGCAATACTGTCGATCAAAACCAAAAGTGCTATATACTAAACATGTTAACAATTTAAAGAAGCAAATTATAGGCAAATAAAACTTTAGTTTCTATGGAAAACAAAAATAAAGTATGGTCATGCCACTTTTGAGCAAGATGCACTTGCCTAGGTTAAGCTCCAAGCCTAATCTTCTACTCCTCCACCAAGAGGGGTACGAAACCACACTCTAGACCTCAAGGCCAAGCTCCTGGCAAGCTCCAAGGGAAGAAAAAGGAAGAAGAAATGAAAAGAGTGAAGAGAATGAAAAGAGAGAAAGTGAAAGGGTATATATAGGAGGGGGAATTAATCTTAGCCGTCGGATCGTGATCCATGTCAAAATCTAAGTCAATAATGGCCATTCAAACAAAACCAATTATCCATTGGGTAATAGGGTGCATCTATACTATTCACGAAAATATCTAAATACTATTCATCAAAATATCTAAAACACTATTCATCAAAATAACAAAAACACTATTTATGAAAATATCTGAAATCGAAAATATCTAAAATGTAGAAAATCTGTCTGGACGGTATGCCGTCGGTATACTCCGGTATACTGGCGGTGTCACCCTCATTTCCCGTATTTCCAGTATTTCGTATTTATACTCGTATCTGGATTTTGGCATATATTTTTTATTTTTCTCAGCTTGTGAAATTTCGGTATTTCTCGTATTTTGGGTTTTGGCATGGTTCGGTTTTATTTGGATTGGGTTGGTTGGTTCGGTTTGGTTCGGTTTTATGTGTTAGAATACCCTAGCCCTACACTCCACCCTCAACATACCACAACTCCCCCTCTTTATATCCCCACCTACCACTCTCTCTCTCCTCATAACTTCTACCATTAAATTTCCTTCTTCTTCTTCTTCTTCTTCTTCCTCCACAACTCTCCTAACCCTAGGCAAGTGCACCTTGCCACTTCATAAGAGCCCTATTTTCTTGGTTCATTTGATAGATTAGGACGTGGTGATCAACATTAGAACTTGGGTTTCTGTGAATTGGAGCCTCCATTGTGATAGATCTAAGTTATTTCTATTTTCGGATTTTGCATGGTTTGATCTCTTTAAGTTAGATTTTATGGGTTTTTGATGTTTCCATGTGGAAGAGCTTTCAGTTTCACCCAAGTTGGAACTTTGGAAATCCGGATTTGGAGTTCGGATGGCCAAGTTATGAACTTGTGAAGCTTTGGGTTCTTCCTTGGTATTCTTGCTGTTTGGAGAAGACAGTGAGCAGTGTGCATAGCTGTTTAGCTTATGCACACTGAGCTATGCGCGCTCTTTAGCGCTGCGTACGCAGACTTGAGTACGCTTCCTGTTGGAAGCGTGTCTCCTGTAGCGTGCGTGACTTTTCACGCAGCTGCTTCCTTGAGCGTGCGTGACTTTTCATGCAGCTGCTCCCTTGAGCGTGTGTGACTTTTCACGCAGCTGCTTCCTTGAGCGTGCGTGACTTTCACGTACAGCTGCTTCCTTGAGCGTGCGTGACTTTTCACGCAGCTGCACCCTTGAGCATGCGTGACCTTCACGTACAGCTGCTTCCTTGAGCGTGCGTGACTTTTCACGCAGCTGCTCCCTTGAGCGTGCGTGACTTTTACGCAGCTGCTCCCTTAAGCGTGCGTGACTTTCACGTACACTGCTTCCTGTAGCGTGCGTGACTTTTCACGTATGCTGCTTCCTGTAGCGTACGTGACTTTTCACGCAGCTGCTCCCTTGTCATGAACTTGATTTTACTTAATATGTTTGGAATGACTATTGTACATGGCATGATATGACAATGAACTAGCATAACACGACAGTGACCCGTAGTGGTGCACTCCTGACATGACCAACCTGACATGATAGTGGCCCGTCGTGGCGCACTCCCGACAAGTACCCACTGATTTATCTTAATGCTGTTACGACGGCTAATTAACTTGACTTGCCTTGACACCATGGGTAGTTCTTTCTTGCTTGCTTGTTAAATCCACTTGTCCTGTCTTGCATCATGTCTAGGATGGGACTCCTGAGTACCACGGTCAGGAGTACCTACTAAAATGGATTAAGGTTAATAACTAGAATAACACAGTAGTCATGAAGAGATGACACAGCTACAGGCAAACCCGTTACCTGGGCGCTCTTGGGATCTGTAGCCTACCGTCGAGTAGGGCACATTTCCAGCGCACCATCGAGTGTTGCATCCTCTAAGTCACCTAAGGGTACATTTGTCTTCTGGGCGATGTACCCACCTGAATTCAACCCTAATCTTTCGTCCTGGGTAACCTGAATGGTCTGCAGGGCTTGTGGCTGTGGAACGATCTCACTGCATCTTGTTAGTAATTAGGCCTGTGATAACCCTAGTTAGTTAAAGTAGTAAGCCGTAGTATCTGCTTGGCCGTGATTGATTGAATGAGGTATAACCAGTTTAGCCATGTCTTGATCCAGTACAAGATTGCTCCCTGTCTTGATTTTTTGCATTATTATCTTGCCGATAAATGGTGGGAAACCAAATTCTGTTCAGATGAAGGGTTACAACCCCGGTCCTTGTTTGGTTTACGGGTTGTAACCTGGCTATCAGAATAGTCCTATGGTTATCTCGTCGTATATCACCCTGCCATGTTTTCATAAATTCTAGTTTTAAATATTATATCTTCTTGTGTTAATGCTGGCTTTTATTCTTATCTCGTGGCCCCCTTGTGGCACTTGCTCTTTCTGGGGTTGACCCAGCTGGTTTTGTATGGCCAAATTTCAGAACGACTCTCGAGGATCTACCAAGCTTCCAGCCCGATGGTGGCGACTAGAAGGAACCCGGGCTACGAGTGGGTTTTCTATTTTGTTTCGCTCACTCTATTGTAAAGTTATTTTTTTGAGGCGTTTAGCCGACGAGCACCTGTTAGCTCGATGCACTTTTACATACTGTCTGCCTACAGGCTGTAAACATGATTAACAAATCCTAGGGTTGATCATGTATGACTTAAACTCTTGCTAGTCCTCGCATTTTGTACGACTAGCTTCATGATCAGCTGAATATGTAATATTTGGGACGCCTTATTATTGTATATTTAATGATCATACATCTTGCGACCTTACTTACTTGCTTGTGATTGAGACATTAGGCTTGTTCATGACCATAAGAGACTGTTGGATTGTAGAAAACCCTCACATATCTAGACAGCCGTGACCGTATATCGAGGTGGTTTCCATTTCAATATACGTAGCTGGCTATGTCTGCCCCCGCTCTCCAGTATTCTGGTTCTGGGGCCTGACATGGTTTAAGTGGTGGCCCATGCAGGTCTTGTCAATCAAAAAATGTGAGGGTTTACCAGATAGATGTCTCAATCAGTACTCGTCCTTGATCTCTGTTCGTATTTTCAAATCCCTGAAATTCTTGCCCTAATTACATGCTTGTATCGTTGATTTGTCCTGGTCCTTCCTTATTGTTTTCCTGTGTCGTCTTCCTCAGCGGCACTGTACCTGACCCTGTCGATCAGCGAGGTGGAGCACCTCCTATGGACCAGCAGCAACCCGGAGATCAAGCCCAGCATTCCGGGGTAGCCTCCAGAGTTGTACCTACTGGAGTAGAGTCACCAGTTCGGCCCATCCAGCCCGCAGAGCCAGATGATGGTACCTTAGTAGGCCTCATCAGAACCTTGATAGCTTCCCAGGATCGTCGAAGCGACGCCCTGCACCAGACAGTTCAAGATGCTTTGACCCGAAGCGGACATCCAGGGAACCAGGCGGCCAACAGTTTCAAGAGATTGAACCCTCCTTTCTTCGATGGCACCGAGGATGCGATTGCCGCGGATGCATAGCTTCAGGATACCGAGGTGATTCTGGAAGCAGCTAGGACACCCGAGAATGAGAAGGTGGCGGTGGTATGCCTGCAGTTGTTGGACTTGGCTCACAGTTGGTGGACAGCACAAGCCATGGGATTAGTGGCACCCATTGCTTGGGCAGTGTTTAGAGAGAGATTCCAGATGAAATACTTTGATGCTGTGGCACGGTACGACTTACAGACCAGATTTACCAACTTGAAGCAAGGAGGCAGAACAGTCGACAGTTATGCATCGGAGTTTTCTAGACAAAGTAGGTTTCCCCCACCTTGGTGGCGACCGAGTTGGATAGGGCCCAGCGGTTCCAGCAGGGACTGCATTTGGAGATCTTGTTGACGATTGAGCAGTTCGAGCACCAGACGTTCGATGCAGTCTTGAGAGCAGCTAGAAGGCATGAGTACACCTCCCAGAGGATCGTAGATAGGACCGGAAGTAGGAAGCGGTCCCATAGTCAGATGCACCAATCATCAGCTCCAGCCCCGGCAGCTAGGGGATTGACCATTGGAACTCCGAGACAGGCGGCCTCAATAATGTCGGTTCAGCATTCGACCCCGATGTACCCGCAGCAGCAGAAGCAGAAGCAGACTTCCACAATCGGATGTTCTCATTGCGGGAAGCCAGGGCATGTGGTAGCAGAATGTCGCAGGGCACAGGGATTGTGCCTGGCTTGTGGAGCAGCAGATCATAAGGTAGGGGCTTGCCCGAATAGGGGTGGTTCATCAGCATCCAACCCTTCTAGCTCCTCGGTGAGAGGACCGGCCCAGTACCAGTTCAGCAGCAGCAGCATCAGTCTTCGAGGCCCTTGCCGCCTCAGTCTCAGGCATTCCAGCAACAGCACCCCCAGCAGTATGCACAAGCCCAAGCTCAGACCCAGAATAGGCAGAGAGGTTTCCAGTAGAGGGGACCAGCAGCCAGAGGACAAGGTCAGTCCATGATGATGGCTATGGAAGAAGAAGTTGTACCAGGTGAGTAGTGGCAGGTACTATTCTCATCAACTCTTTTCCAGCTTCGGTATTATTTGATTCTGGTGCATCGCATTCATTCATGTCTGCACGATTCGCGACACGGATAGGATTGAAGCCCGAGTCATTATCAGTGAGGCTCAATATACTTACTGGTAATGGTCTTGTGGGAGTAGATCGAGTGTTTTCCTCGTGTCGGATCGTAGTTAGCGGTAGGGAGTTCCCCGCTAGATTCATAGTGTTTTCTATGGCAGACTATGATGTAGTCCTAGGCATGGATTGGTTGAGGAACCAGTATGCTAGGATAGACTGCCATATTGGCAGAGTTGTCTTTAGTGTCCCCGGCGAGCCAGAGTTTTTGTTTTCCAGAGGCGCAGTAGAGCCGTCTTTCCCAACATTGCGGATGGCAGTAGCAGCAGTGAAGTTACCCCGAATAGTTGAAGAGTTTCCAGATGTCTTTCCAGAGGAGCTTCCAGGGATGCCGCCGGAACGGGAGATTGAGTTTACTATAGACTTGATTCTCGGGACAGCACCAGTATCAGAGCGAGTTTACAGGATGGCACCTTCAGAGTTGGAGATTTTGTACAAGATGATTGAAGAACTGAGGACCAAGGGATTCATCCGTGCGAGTGGATCGCCTTGGGGAGCCCCGATGCTTCTTGTGAAAAGAAGGATGGTACGTCCAGACTATATGTTGATTATCGTACCTTGAATTCAGTGACAATCAAGAACAGATACCCTCTTCCGAGGATAGATGACTTGTTTGATCAGCTCAGAGGGCTTCAGTGTTCTCGAAGATCGACTTGCGATCGGGATACCACCAGATCAGAGTCAGAGAGCAGCATCCTGAAGACAGCATTCAGATCGAGGTATGGACATTGGGAGTTCCTTGTTATGCCCTTTGGAGTGACCAATGCGCCTTCCGTATTCATGGACCTCATGAATCGCATTTTCATGCCTTACTTGGATCAATTTGTGATCGTGTTCCTAGATGACATCCTGGTCTACCGCAAGAGTGAAGCAGAGCATGAGCAGCCTCAGAGTCGTCCTTCAGATGCTTAGGGAGCATCAGTTGTACACCAAGTTCAGTAAATACGAGTTCTGGCTCGATCACATTTCATACTTGGGTCACATAATTATCCGAGGAGGAGTGGAAGTGGATTCCCAGAAGATTGTGGCTATCGAGTCATGGCCGGTACCCAGCTCAGTGGCAGAGGTTCGCAGCTTCCTTGGATTGGCCGGCTACTACCGGCGTTCGTTTCAGATTTCATAAGGATTTCAGCGCCGATGACCCAGTTGACCCGCAAGGATGTGCTATTTGTTTGGATAGCAGAGTGTCAGAAATCATTTTAGAAGTTGAAGCGAGGTTTGATAACGGCTCCCATTCTCACCCTTCCAGATGGGACCGGAGGATTCACAGTTTATTGCGACGCTTCAGGCAGAGGATTGGGGTGTATCTTGATGCAGCATGGGAAGGTAATATCTTATGCGTCACGTCAACTACGTGATCATAAGAAGAATTACTAGACCCACGACTTAGAATTGGCGATGGTAGTGTTTGCTTTGAAGTTGTGGAGACACTACTTGTACGGAGATAGAGTGGAGATCTTTACTGATCATAAGAGCCTGAAGTATGTTTTCACCTAGAAGGACCTTAATATGCGACAGAGAAGATGGCTCGAGCTATTGGTGGATTATGATGTGGATTTGTAGTATCATCCCGGGAAGGCCAACGTTGTAGCGGATGCATTGAGCAGGAGAGCCGGAGTTTATTTCCTGACGGCGCAACCAGAATTATTGGCAGATCTTCAGAAGATGGGAGTTGAAGTGGTTCTTCCAACTAGCGTGGCATTGATGGCCAGCCTACAGGTTCAGTCCAGCATAGTTGAGAGAATCCGGGTGGCGCAGTCAACAGATTCTAAGATCCAGCGACTCAGAGCAGAGTGTGAAGCAGGAAGAAGGCCAGAGTAATGTATCCATGAAGATGGTACACTTCGGTATGGTACTCGTCTTTGTGTACCCAGTGGAGATATCAGACAGGAAGTCATGGCAAAAGCCCACAGTTCGCAATATTCTATTCATCCGGATGGTACGAATATGTACCGTGATATTCGTCAGCATTTCTGGTGGAATGGCATGAAGAGGGAGATAGCCCGGTTTGTCTCTCGGTGTTTGGTTTGCCAACAGGTTAAAGCTGAACATCAGAGGCCCGCTGGACTTCTTCAGCCCTTACCGATCCCAGAATGGAAATAGGAACATATAACCATGGATTTTGTGACCGGATTGCCCAGATCTCCGGCCGGCAGAGATGCTATTTGGGTAATTGTGGACAGGCTTACCAAGGTGGCACACTTTCTTCCATTCAGAGTTGGACAATCGACGGCGAAGCTAGTAGAGATATATCTCAGGAAGATAGTCAGGCTTCACGGTGTGCCAGTCAGCATCACCTTGGACAGGGATTCAAGGTTCACATCACACTTTTGGCACAGCTTGCAGAAGAGTTTGGGGACTCATCTTCAGTTCAGCTCAGCTTATCACCCACAGACGGATGGTCAATCAGAGCGCACAATCCAGACTCTTGAAGATATGTTGAGATCCTGTACCCTTGACTTTGGTGGTTCATGGTAGAATTATCTGCACCTGGTGGAATTCTCGTACAACAACAGTTATCAGGCCAGTATCCAGATGGCACCCTTCGAGGCTCTTTATGGCAGGAAGTGCAGATCCCCGCTAGCATGGAACGATGTCGGGGAGAGGCAGATGCTCGGACCCGAATTGATTTCCCAGACGGTTGAAGTGGTCAGGAAGGTCAGAGATCACCTCCGAGTTGCCCAGGACCGCCAGCGCCATTGGGCCGATGCTCATCGGCGTCCCTTAGAATTTGCTGTCGGTGACCATGTATTCCTTAGGATCTCGCCTAACCGCGGCGTCATTCGCTTCGGCGTACGGGAAAAGCTTAGTCCTAGGTATATAGGGCCGTTCGATGTTCTAGAGCGAGTAGGAGATGTATCCTATCGTCTCGCTCTTCCGCCGTCGCTAAGTGAGGTGCATGATGTATTCCATGTGTCCCAATTACGACGGTATATTCCGGGCCCGAGCCACGTCCTAGACCTTTCGGAATTGATTGTTGGTACCAACCTTTCGTATGAGAAGAGGCCCATGTCTATATTGGACCGGAGTGAGAAGATACTCAAGAACAACTATTAAATTAGTCCGTGTTGCTTGGGGTCATCACTCTCTAGGTGAGTCAACGTGGGCGTGAGGACGACATCCGATCGCGATATCCCTACCTGTTTGACTCGTGAGGTATAATGTCTTTCTTATGCCTTATATTTTCCCTTCCTTGCTTGTATTGTATGATTGTATGATTGGACTGCTTAGTGTAGCTTGCCTGTGCTTAGTGTAGCTTATCGTGGCAATCTCTAGCTCCTTGATTAAATTCAGGACGGAATTCTTTTAAGGTGGGTAGAGTTGTCACCCTCATTTCCCGTATTTCCAGTATTTCGTATTTATACTCGTATCTGGATTTTGGCATGTATTTTTTTATTTTTCTCAGCTTGTGGAATTTCGGTATTTCTCGTATTTTGGGTTTTGGCATGGTTCGGTTTTATTTAGATTGGGTTGGTTGGTTCGGTTTGGTTCGGTTTTATGTGTTGGAACACCCTAGCCCTACCCTACACTCCAGCCTCAACACCCACAACTCCCCCTCTTTTTATCCCCCTACCACTCTCTCTCTCCTCATAACTTCCACCATTAAATTTCCTTCTTTTTCTTCTTCTCTTCCTCCACAACTCTCCTAACCCTAGGCAAGTGCACCTTGCCACTTCATGAGAGCCCTATTTTCTTGGTTCATTTGATAGATTAGGACATGGTGATCAACATTAGAACTTGGGTTTTTGTGAATTGGAGCCTCCATTGTGATAGATCTAAGTTATTTCTATTTTCGGATTTTACATGGTTTGATCTCTTTAAGTTGGATTTTATGGGTTTTTGATGTTTCCATGTAGAAGAGCTTTCAGTTTCACCCAAGTTGGAACTTTGGAAATCCGGATTTGGAGTTCGGATGGCCAAGTTATGAACTTGTGAAGCTTTGGGTTCTTCCTTGGTGTTCTTGCTGTTTGGAGAAGACAGTGAGCAGTATGCATAGTTGTTTAGCTTACGCACACTGAGCTACGCACGCTCTTTAGCGCTGCGTACGCAGACTTGAGTACGCTTCCTGTTGGAAGCGTGTCTCTTAGCGTGTGACTTTTCACGCAGCTGCTTCCTTGAGCGTGCGTGACTTTTCACGCAGCTGCTCCCTTGAGCGTGCGTGACTTTTCACGCAGCTGCTCCCTTGAGCGTGCGTGACTTTCACGTACAGCTGCTCCCTTGAGCGTGCGTACTTTTCACGCAGCTGCTCCCTTGAGCGTGCGTGACTTTCACGTACAGCTGCTTCCTTGAGCGTGCGTGACTTTTCATGCAGCTGCTCCCTTGAGCGTGCGTGACTTTTTATGTAGCTGCTCCCTTGAGCGTGCGTGACTTTCACGTACACTGCTTCCTGTAGCGTGTGACTTTTCACGTATGCTGCTTCCTGTAGCGTGCGTGACTTTTCACGCAGCTGCTCCCTTGAGCGTGCGTGACTTTCACGCAGCTGCTCCCTGTAGCGTGCGTGACTTTCACCTACGCTGCTCTCTCAGCGTGCATGACTTTTCATACGCTGCTCCCCTGACCCCCTTGTTTAACCCTTGGCTCTTGGAGTTTTTGTTTTATTTCTTTAAGCTTGGCTCTTCTATAGCCCTGTTTATTGATATTTTATTAGATATTTTACGCCTTTTGTCATGAACTTGATTTTACTTAATATGTTTGGAATGACTATTGTACATGGCATGATATGATAAAGAACCAGCATAACACGACAGTGACCCGTAGTGGTGCACTCCTGACATAACCAACCTGACATGATAGTGGCCCGTCGTGGCGCACTCCCGACAAGTACCCTGACATGATTTATCTTAATGTTGTTGCGACAGCTAATTAACTTGACTTGCCTTGACACCGTGGGTAGTTCTTTCTTGCTTGCTTGTTAAATCCACTTGTCCTGTCTTGCATCATGTCTAGGATGGGACTCCTGAGTACCACGGTCAGGAGTACCTACTAAAATGGATTAAGGTTAATAACTAGAATAACACAATAGTCATGAAGAGATGACACAGCTACAGGCAAACCCGTTACCTGGGCGCTCTTGGGATCTGTAGCCTGCCGTCGAGTAGGGTACATTTCCAGCGCACCGTCGAGTGTTGCACCCTCTAAGTCACCTAAGGGTACATTTGTCTTCTGGGCGATGTACCCACCTGAATTCAACCCTAATCTTTCGTCCTGGGTAACCTGGATGGTCTGCAGGGCTTGTGGCTCTGGAACGATCTCACTGCATCTTGTTAGTAATTAGGCCTGTGATAACCCTAGTTAGTTAAAGTAGTAAGCCGTAGTATCTGCTTGGCCGTGATTGATTGAATGAGGTATAACCAGTTTAGCCATGTCTTGATCCATTACAAGATTGCTCCCTGTCTTGATTTCTTGCATTATTATCTTGCCGATAAATGGTGGGAAACCAAGTTCTGTTCAGATGAAGGGTTACAACCCCGGTCCTTGTTTGGTTTACGGGTTGTAACCTGGCTATCAGAATAGTCCCATGGTTATCTCGTCGTATATCACCCTGCCATGTTTTCATAAATTCTAGTTTTAAATATTATATCTTCTTGTGTTAATGCTGACTTTGTTCTTATCTCGTGGCCCCCTTGTGGCACTTGCTCTTTCTGGGGTTGACCCAGCTGGTTTTGTGTGGCCAGATTTCGGAGCGACTCCGAGGATCTACCAAGCTTCCAGCCCGATGGTGGCGACTAGAAGGAACCCGGGCTACGAGTGGGTTTTCTATTTTATTTCGCTCACTCTATTGTAAAGTTATTTTTTTGAGGCGTTCAGCCGACGAGCACCTGTTAGCTCGATGCACTTTTACATACTGTCTGCCTACGGGCTGTAAACATGATTAACAAATCCTAGGGTTGATCATGTATGACTTAAACTCTTGCTAGTCCTCGTATTTTGTACGACTAGCTTCATGATCAGCTGAATGTAATATTTGGGACGCCTTATTATTGTATATTTAATGATCATACATCTTGCGACCTTACTTACTTGCTTGTGATTGAGACATTAGGCTTGTTCATGACCATAAGAGACTGTCGGATTGTAGAAAACCCTCACATATCTAGACAGCCGTGACCGTATATCGAGGTGGTTTCCATTTCAATATACGTAGCTGGCTATGTCTGCCCCCTCTCCCAGTATTCTGGTTCTGGGGCGTGACAGGCGGTATGCCGGCCAAGGAAAAATCTTAAGTTAGGAAAAATTTCAAAGCATTACGAAAACCAAGAAAATACAAATATGCTACAAAATACGTATTTAAATTAAATGCTATTGAAAATTATAAAAAACTATTTTTTTTAAATCTAGGGGATTATAAATCTTCCCTCCTTGAAAAATTTCGTCCTCGAAATTTACAAGGATAGAAGACTCTACAAACATTCTAATATAACAAGCAATGCAAACAAATGACTAAGGCTATGATTAAGGCTAACCTCTAGGGTATCAAGTTGGTGGGGTTGGGTGATGTGGTGACACCACTAACTGGTGGGGTTGGGTGATGTGATGTAGGGGGACGGTAAGTCTGCTGCTGTGGCGCCGGTGCTCTCTGCTGGAAAGCCTGACGCTTGGAGGGTCCCTCAAGGTGTACAGAAGCCGGCCTCTTGCTAGATAGAAGACGCTCCTCAATGCTCCGGGCTAACTCTAGGCTCTGGTAGTAGTCAGTCGTACCGTTTGCCACTATAAGAATGCCGATGTTTGGAACTAGACCATGGCAAAACCTACAGGTCATCTCCTCTGGATCTGCAACCAGACTAGGAGCTAAATGGCTCAGGTGACTAAACTCTGCCGCATACTCGTCAACAGAACGGTTCCCCTACTGGATGTTCTGGAATCGTAGCCCCATGGCTACTCTAGCAGTGGTCGAGAAGAATTTCTTCTTGAACTGGGTCTTGAACTGATCCCAAGTGGCCCTCCCTCTCGCAAATAACGGCTCATTCCGGGACCAAACTCCTGCCAAGTCTATCAGCAGAAATCTCGCTGCCTCGACCTGGAGGTCACCCGGCATCCTAACTCCAAGGAGCTTTCTCTCTACCGAGTCTAGCCAGTCATCTGCTACTACTATGCCCTCAGTCCCTGAGAACTCCTTGGGGTTCAGACCCATGAAGTCCTTGATGTCGTCTCCGCTCTCTGTCGTGGCTTACAGGTAGTGGTCCCACGGTACGTTCCTCAGAACGATCCATGCTCTGGCGGAGTAGGGTAGTCTGCTCCTGATGGGTTGTTAGGAACCCCTGGATCAGTGAGCAGTTGGTTTACGTCGAGTGTGACGGAAGTCTGGGTAGGTATAGTGATAGGGGTGGTGGAAGTATCGGGTCCTGCTGGGACTGTGATGTGGAAGGTGATGGGGGCATCTGGGTTTGTGGATTTGTGGAGTGGAGGAGTATGGTAGGTGGAGGTGGGGGTGTATCAGTTAACTGGTCAGCTGACTGGATGGTGAGTGTGCCATTCTCAGGTGTGACATACTGGGATGAACGAGTAAGCACCATCTAATTACAATAAAAAGGACTTATAAGGACTCTTTAAAGTAAAACAATCATAGACAAGAAAATCTAATTATAATAGCAAGCATGTGATGTATTTCCTATGTTGCAATCCTAGTATTCCTCTAGGTGTTCTAAGCGTCATTCCTAATGTTGTCTAATTACCTTAAGTTCCTAATTGCAGGCATGCTTGGTACAATAACGTAACCAAACAACTTAAGTCTGGACATGCATGGGCCACCACTAAAAATATGTCACGATCCGCTACCCAAATTGTTGGGCCGGGCCGAGTCATGTCCAGCCTGCGCTTGAGATAAAGTACAGTAAGCCGTTCTAGAGACAACAGGATAAGACTAAATGTGCTAACAGTTCTATAAGTGAATAAAAGTCATAAATGCTCCAAACACAAAAGTCGTCTCATATAGAAATAAGTCCAGTACAAGTCTGAAATATAAAACTGGATACATGTCCAGTTACAAAATACGTAGTCTAATACATGACTACACTAAATATCCCAAGCAGCTATGCAAACTAGACGAGTTTCCCCGCAGGAACATCCTCGTAAAGCAAAGCCGGGTCCTCGGCAGACTCCATAATATGAGTCGCAGAGTAACTCCTCCTCAGTAAGAATACCTACAACGTTATCCTGTCAGGACGGGAGCAAGTACTGATTCTAACAAACTAGCATATAAAACATGGAAATGAACATAAGAGGAATAACTGGAAACATGGCATCACATAGTCTATCATGGCAATGATACATATGTCATAGAGACAGATGTATATGTAATGTTTAAAACTGCAGCAGGTACGTGATCGTCAATAGGTACAATGTGCAGGGGCACATAATGAAATGTACTTCCGTACAAGTGATAAGGCGATAGATGTACATACGTACAAATCCGCTTTGAGATAAAGCCTACGACAAGGTATACATATAAAATGCCAACCTTGCTCGGTACATACGTACGGAGAAGGGGGCATGATCACGTACTCAACTATCAGTTTCCCCATAACCCAGGTTCTAATCATGTGAGAGATATAAAACTGTGCTAAACATGGTAGTGACTGAAAGTAATACAACATGTGAAGGTTTAACTTGCTACCCCAAGGATCAGCATTTAACATGGTTGGATTTGCAGTTCATTTAAACAGTAGGTAAAGTTTGTAGAAAGTACTTGCCTCTAGCAAAACAAGCTGTGATAAAAGTGCTATAGATGTCTGGTAACTCGTTACTGTGAAAATAAGTACATAAACTTAGTTTTTATACTAAGCTAAAACACTAAGACACTAATTGGTGCAACACGACTTGTGACTGGGCACCTAGCCAAAATAATGACTTTAGCATAAGAGACCAATGTGGGGTGACACAATACTCAAACTAACTTTCTAGGATCTTTACACTAGTGTGGGTGAGGTTCAATACGGCTATAACTCAAAATAACACAAAAAGTTGAAAGTCGTAATTATTCAATAAATAAATCAAACTGAAATTGTGTTCCAACAATTTTTGAGATAGACAGAAAGCTCAATTTTATACATAAAATAAAGTACCAAAATGATCCTTGTTAATTATAGAAATTTAAACTAATTTTTCTGGAATTTATAAACCCTCATAGATATTTATTAAAAATCAACTAACATATGTATCCTGAAAATGGGTTTTGTTTTCCTATTTTTATAGAATATTAAAAGTACTTATTAAATGCTGAAAAAATTATAGTAAATTAGCTAAATCAACATAGTATTTGAATACAATTTTTCTATAATTTTTACAGCACTTAAATATATAAAAAAATTCAAAACAGCCTAACCGGATTATCCGACGGATTTCAGCAGATTATCGGCGGATTTTCCGTTCCGTCGCAGCAGGTTTTGTGGTGAAAGTTCGGATTTTCCAACGGATTTCCGTGAATTTCCGACGGATTTTCCGAACCGTCGCAGAAAGTTGATTTTTGAACTCAAAACTTGTTTCGGCCATAAAAACTTCGTTTTAAATCAAAATTCGGACTTTCAAAAGTCAAAATTGAATAGAATTGAATTTCATACAACATGGAAGTATTAGTTTTCACAAATCAAAACATTTGATAGATCAAAACCTCAAAATACTCGAAAATCATATCCAAAAACTCAGATCGATGCAATACTGTCGATCAAAATAAAAAGTACTATATACTAAACATGTTAACAATTTAAAGAAGCAAATTATAGGCCAATAAAATTTTAGTTTCTATGGAAAACAAAAATAAAGTATGGTCATGCCATTTTTGAGCAAGATGTACTTGCCTAGGTTAAGCTCCAAGCCTAATCTTCTACTCCTCCCCAAGAGGGGTACGAAACCACACTCTAGACCTCAAGGCCAAGCTCCTGGCAAGCTCCAAGGGAAGAAAAGTAAGAAGAAATGAAAAGAGTGAAGAGAATGAAGAGAGAGAGAGAGAAAGTGAAAGGGTATATATAGAAGGGGGAATTAATCTTAGCCGTCGGATCGTAATCCATGTCAAAATCTAAATCAATAATGGCCATTCAAACAAAACCAATTATCCATTGGGTAATAGGGTGCATGTACACTATTCACGAAAATATCTAAATACTATTCATCAAATATCCAAAACACTATTCATCAAAATATCGAAAACACTATTCATAAAATATCTGAAATCGAAAATATCTAAAATGTAGAAAATCTGTCTGGACGGTATGCCGTCGGTATACTCCGGTATACTGGCGGTATGCCGGCCAAAGAAAATCTTAAGTTAGGAAAAATTTCAAAGCATTACGAAAACCAAGAAAACAAAATAGCTACAAAATACGTATTTAAATTAAATGCTATTGAAAATTATAAAAAATTTTTTTGAAATCTAGGGGCTTACAAATCTTCCCTCCTTGAAAAATTTCGTCCTCAAAATTTACAAGGATAAAAGACTCTACAAACATTCTAATATAACAAGCAATGCAAACAAATGACTAAGGCTATGATTAAGGCTAACCTCTAGGGTATCAAGTTGGTGGGGTTGGGTGATGTGGTGAAACCACTAACTGGTAGGGTTGGGTGATGTGATGTAGGGGGACGGTAAGTCTGCTGGTGTGACGTCGGTGCTCTCTGCTGGAAAGCCTGGCGCTTGGAGGGTCCCTCAAGGTGTACAGAAGCCGGCCTCTTGCTAGATAGAAGACGCTCCTCAATGCTCCGGGCTAACTCTAGGCTCGGGTAGTAGTCAGTCGTACCGTTTGCCACTATAAGAATGCCGATGTTTGGAACTAGACCATGGCAAAACCTACAGGTCATCTCCTCTAGATCTGCAACCAGACTTGGAGCAAATGGCTCAGGTGACTAAACTCTGCCGCATACTCGTCAACAGAACGGTTCCCCTGCTGGATGTTCTGGAATCGTAGCCCCATGGCTACTCTAGCAGTGGTCGAGAAGAATTTCTTCTTGAACTGGGTCTTGAACTGATCCCAAGTGGCCCTCCCTCTCGCAAACAACAGCTCATTCCGGAACCAAACTCCTGCCAAGTCTACCAGCAGAAATCTCGCTGCCTCGACCTGGAGGTCACCCGGCATCCTAACTCCAAGGAGCTTCCTCTCTACCGAGTCAAGCCAGTCATCTGCTACTACTATGCCCTCAGTACCTGAGAACTCCTTGGGGTTCAGACCCATGAAGTCCTTGATCGTCCCCGCTCTCTGTCGTGGCTCTACAGGTGGTGGGACCATGGTACGCTCCTCAGAACGATCCATGCTCTGGCGGAGTAGTGTAGACTGCTCCTGATGGGTTGTTAGGAACCCCTGGATCAGAGTGAGCAGTTGGTTCACGTCGAGTGTGACGGAAGCCTGGGTAGGTATAGTGATAGGGGGTGTAGAAGTATCGGGTCCTGCTGGGACTGTGATATGGAAGGTGGTGGGGGCATCTGGGTTTGTGAATTTGTGGAGTGGAGGAGTATGGTAGGTGGAGGTGGTGTATCAGTCAACAGGTCAGTTGACTGGATGTGGAGTGTGCCATTCTCAGGTGTGACATACTGGTGAACGAGTAAGCACCATCTAATTACAATAAAAAGGACTTATAAGGACTCTTTAAAGTAAAACATCATAGACAAGAAAATCTAATTATAATAGCAAGCATGTGATGTATTTCCTATGTTGCAATCCTAGTATTCCTCTAGGTGTTCTAAGCGTCATTCCTAATGTTGTCTAATTACCTTAAGTTCCTAATTGCAGGCATGCTTGGTACAATAACGTAACCAAACAACTTAAGTCTGGACCTGCATGGGCCACCACTAAAACATGTCACGACCAGCTACCCAAATTGTTGGACCGGGCCGAGTCATGTCCAACCTGCGCTTGAGATAAAGCGCAGTAAGCTGTTCTAGAGACAACAGGATAAGACTAAATGTGCTAACAGTTCTACAAGTGAATAAACGTCATAAATGCTCCAAACACAAAATCGTCTCATATAGAAATAAGTCCAAGTACAAGTCTGAAATATAAAACTGGATACATGTCCAGTTACAAAATACGTAGTCTAATACATGACTATACTAAATCCCAAGCAGCTATGCAAACTAGACGAGTTTCCCCACAATCATCCTCGTAAAGCAAAGCCGGGTCCTCGGCAGTATCTCCATAATATGAGTCGCAGAGTAACTCCTCCTCAGTAAGGATACCTACAACGTTATCCTATCAGGACGGGAGCAAGTACTGATTCTAACAAACTAGCATATGAATATGAAAATGAATATAAGAATAACTGGAAACATGCCATCACATAGTCTATCATGGCAAGGATAATATGTCATAGAGACAGATGTATATGTAATGTTTAAAACTGCAGCAGGTACGTGATCGTCAATAGGTGTACAATGTGCAGGGGCACATAATGAAATGTACTTCCGTACAAGTGATAAGGCGATAGATGTACATACGTACAAATCTGCTTTGAGATAATGCCTACGACAAGGTATACATATAAAATGTCAACATTGCTCGGTACATACGTACGGAGAAGGGGGCATGATCACGTACTCAACTATCAGTTTTCCATAACCCAGGTTCTAATCATGTGAGAGATATAAAGTTCTAAATATGGTAGTGACTGAAAGTAATACAAAATGTGAAGGTTTAACTTGCTACCCTAAGGATCAGCATTTAACATGGTTGGATTTGCAGTTCATTTATGTAACAGTATGTAAAGTTTGTAGAAAGTACTTGCCTCTAGCAAACAAGCTGTGATAAAAGTGCTATAGATGTCTGGTAACTCGTTACTGTGAAAATAAGTACATAAACTTAGTTTTTATACTCAGCTAAAACACTAAGACACTAATTGGTGCAACACGACTTGTGACTGGGCACCTAGCCAAAATAATGACTTTAGCATAAGAGACCAATGTGGGGTGACACAATACTCAAACTAACTTTCTAGGGTCTTTACACTAGTGTGGGGTGAGGTTCAATACGGCTATAACTCAAAATAACACAAAAAGTTGCAAGTCGTAATTATTCAATAAATAAATCAAACTGAACATTGTGTTCCACAATTTTTGAGATAGACAGAAAGCTCAATTTTATACATAAAATAAAGTACCAAAATGATCCTTGTTAATTATAGAAATTTATACTAATTTTTCTGGAATTTATAAACCCTCATAAATATTTTTAAAAATCAACAAACATATGTATCCTGAAAATGGGTTCTGTTTTTCTATTTTTATAGAATAGCAAAAGTACTTATTAATGCTGAAAAATTAT
This sequence comes from Iris pallida, assembly GCA_029216955.1. Classification (NCBI taxonomy): domain Eukaryota; kingdom Viridiplantae; phylum Streptophyta; class Magnoliopsida; order Asparagales; family Iridaceae; genus Iris; species Iris pallida. The sequence goes on along the minus strand of JANAVB010013149.1, from coordinate 144,992 downwards.
AATAAATTAGCTAAATTAACATAGTATTTAAATCAATTTTTTTAGAATTTTACAGCACTTAAAATATATATAAAAATTCAAAACAACCTAACCGATTATCCGCGGATTTCAGCGGATTACCGCAGATTTTTCGTTCCGTCCAGCAAGTTTGTGGTGAAAGTTCGGATTTTCCGACGGATTTCCGCGGATTTTCGACGATTTTTCGAACCGTCGCAGAAAGTTGATTTTGAACGCAAAACTTTTTCGGCTATAAAAACTTCGTTTTAAATCGAAATTCAGACTTTCAAAAGTCAAATTGAATAGAATGAATTTTCCTACAACATGGAATATATGTTCATAAATCAAAACAGTGATAGATCAAAATCTCAAAATACGGAAAATCATAATCCAGAAACTCTGATCTATGCAACTGTCGATCAAAACCACAATGTGCTATATACTAAACATGTTAACATTAAAGAAGCAAATTATAGGCCAATAAAACTTTAATTTCTATGAAAAACAAAAATAAAGTATGGTCATGCCACTTTTGAGCAAGATGCACTTGTCTAGGTTAATCTCCAAGCCTAATCTTCTACTCCTCCACCAAGAGGGGTACGAAACCACACTCTAGACCTCAAGGCCAAGCTCCTGGATAGCTCCAAGGAAGAGAAAAAAAGAAATGAAAGAAGTAAAGAGAATGAAACGAGAGAAGAGATAGAAAGTGAAAGGGTATATATAGGAATGGGAGATTAATCTTAGCCTCGGATCGTGATCCATGTCAAAATCTAAGTCAATAATGGCCATTCAACAAAACCAATTATCCATTGGGTAATAGGGTGCATCTACACTATTCACGAAAATATCTAAACACTATTCATCAAAATATCTAAAACACTATTCATCAAATATCGAAAACACTATTCTTGAAAATATCTGAAATCGAAAATATCTAAAAGTAAAAATCTGTCTGGACGGTATGCCGTCGGTTACTCCGGTATACTGGCGGTGCCGGCCAAGAAAATCTTAAGTTAGGAAAAATTTTAAAGCATTACGAAAACCAAAAAATATAAAATACGCTACAAAATACGTATTTAAATTAAATGCTATTGAAAATTATAAAAACTATTTTTTTAAATCTAGGGGCTTACACCCCAGTACCATATTCTGCTGTGTTACCGGAGACCCCTTGGGACCAGATCCTGAGGCTGACGAGACCCATTCTAGCCAGTTTTGCGTTTAATTCGAGTTTCTTTTATAGAATTTTTGTAGACTTGAATTAAGTTTTCCTTTCAGCACTTCAATTTCAGATGTATTCCATTTTGTTGATTAATAAAAGTTTAAAGTTCCCCTATATAAATGTTGTGACAATGTATAGATGTTGTTGGTGATTATCTGCAATAAAATGCTTATTGCCCGCCGTCTCATAACGGTGCATGCGGGCATGATCCTGTTCGACCCACACGTTGGGACGGGTCCGTTAAAAGCTTTCCCGACGACGTACGCCCCGACAAACGAGCGACGGGGCGTGCACTATATGCATCGAAAGCGCGTATGGATTTTGCGACGTATGGGAACTGACGGGACTCGATTTTGTTTGTGGTGCGCGACGAAATCAGTACATATCCGTCGAGATACCTCGGTATCGATATTTTACAAACATGACCATAACTTCGTGCACGTTCGTCGGATCGACGCAAAACTTGTACCATCAGGACCGTATCATTTTTGGTCATGTAAGCCAAGTTTGGTCCGATTCTGAGAAGGTTGATCGGAACGCCAAAATTGGCGGGCCCGACCCCTCTAACGGGCGAATTCGTGCAAAGCCCACCGAAATCCCACTTTGGATATAGGTTGGGTTTATCTCCTCAAACTGGACCCGTAGACATGTAGTTTGACAACTTTAGAGATAGTAGGTTCTGGCACGCATTTCGGTGTAAAATGGGTCCAAAGACAGACATCGTTTTGACCTAAAATTATAATTTTGCCCCTGTTCCAGAATTGGACTTTTGGACAGGCATTTCCTAGGTATTTCTTTTATGCCAAATCTGTTTGTGATGTTTATTTCAGCATTCGAGGTCGTTCGTAGAAGTTGGCTTTCATTGCTTCCTATTCTGACGATTTGAGTCATCAGGCGTCGCCATTCTGCACACTACCCCCAGCAAGATACCTTGCCACCTGCTATTATTTATTTAGCTCATATTTCATGCATTATTCATTATTTTCTTTATACAAAATAACTGTGAAAATGGCATAACTTGTTAGAACTTACTGTTCAGTTATATTTCCTACTATGTATTATATTCTTACCCATTAAACTTAGAGTTAAGGGTCCACCCTTTGTGTGTTGCATTCATAGGCCTTGACACATTTGTACCACATTGTTGTGAGTTACATATAGAACTCGTACATGCATGACTGGCTGGCCACTAGTACGTATAAGCCGTGCGATAGGATTTACCGTTAATAGACATTGCATGCTTAGTTTGACTTAGCGGTTAATAGGGGTATGTGTTATGGGAAAAAAATAGTAGGCATTGGGCGGAGAGTACATATCCTTGGCGTATGGGCTACTTTACACATTTCCCTTATGATCGTACGCTCCACCGGAGATGCGGGTTGACTATCCATTATTACTATTGGTCACTGACGTTCGTGGAACGATTATGCCTGAGGCCCCTGGTGCCCCAAGGGGGGACTATGCCGATCCCATTTTCAGCCAGGGCCCATACGTTGGAGGGATGTACTTAAATTGCATTCACGTAGAATGGTAGGCTACCCTTATCCGTTAGTACGAGTACTCTTGCTTTGGGTACTTGTATCTGACCGTGGCTTGGAACAATAACTTGTCGTGGATTCGTTCACCACATCTTGTCCTTTTTTGGTTGTAGGTGTGGCTTACTACTCCGATGAGAAGGTATTGAACCTTGTTGGGGTCCGGATACCATATTGGATTCGTGACTTGGGAAGATATTTCACTGTGGGTCAGGGTGCCATCTCCTGTCTTTTTGGTTGGGGAGATGGTACCCAATCCAAATGGTAGATATTGGACCATGTTATGATCTGATCTTATTTATTTTTATTGAGCAGTATTTATTCAGTTTATGTGGCATGTTCTTTTTGTATCTTAGTACGTCACTCTGAGGACCTGGTGATCTCTCCAGGTATAGGTGTGCAGGACTTCCCGTAGGAGTATGGCTCCGCTATCGACTTATCCTTCATGTTCGAGCGAGTTGTACCTTCTGATCATTGCTGTCCCTATTGGATCGAGGAGCCTATTTAGTCATCATTTCTTATTTTATTTATCTTGGAGGTTGGACTCTATTTCCTTTCAGTTTATTCTAGTACCGGTAGTGGATTTGTCTTCTCCCCCAACAGCTATTTTTGACATTTACTTTGATTCATGAGTTACCATTTTCTTTATAATTACTGTGGATGAGAAATAGCTTTTACCTGTGACTGTTTGTTATTATTATTCACAAAAGCTTATGCGTATATTTGAGATTTCTATATTGGAGTATATCTCGTATATATGCTGGCATGCTACGTTCCTAGTCCTACGTATTTTGGAACTGGGGCGTTACAGACATGCCATCTTGGATCGTCTTACTAGTATAACGGCGCCCTTGTAGTGCAGGTAGCTAGCCCCCTGCAAGTCCCGTATACCGATGCCAGTACGTCGGCATCAATCCTTGTTCCCCTAGGACGAACTGGGTCTGTGGCCGCGGATTACTGTTCCTGGAACTACCTTGTATACAAGTTGTCAATGACCATGCACGTAATGCAACTTAACTAATAAGAGACATAACATGCATGATAATAGCATCTTCCACATAGTCGTAGTTCTCATTTCATCTTGCCATTTTCCCATCTTACCATCTTGCCATCGTACCATCTCCATCTTACCATCTTACATCTTGCCATCTTACCATCTTGCCATCTTACCATCTTACCATCATACTTTGAGCCATAGGCTCATATAATCATTCTTTCGAACCAAAGTCCGATATACTTACCGCCCAATACTTGGGTCTTTGCCTCACCTGTTCAACGATTCATATTGCAACATACAAGCATCATTTGATTTGCAACATAAGCCTAGCCATGTGATAATTTATCTTTTTATCTTTCGAGTTATTACTAGGCATCTTTTATTAAGCACCAAACATAATAACGAGTCTACCATTGTTATGCACGAAGATTAAGGATCGTCGAAGGATCAAAGCCACTCACTTGTTGGTGAATTGCCGAAAGAAAGAGGTCTTCTACGCAACGTCAAGCTCGGTTCACCGCGTTAGCACCTGCATTGGCACCAACGTCTGGTCAGCATACTTCTTCTCTTTCTCTTAGTGATTCGATATGAAATACGTAGACAGTGAAAGTAAATCCATGAAAACATTTATCGAAAACAATCAAAAAAATGCACACAAAAGCCAACAGTAAAAACGACATAAAAAACCAGCAGGGCAACGGTCTCGGAGCAAGCGACTCTTATATAGAACTCTTTCACCAAGACACGCGCCACTGCATCTTGGGCATCATTTCAAAAGAGTCCAATCGATAACAAGGAAAGGATCTCAATTCATTATCCCGCGATCCTGGTAAAGTTTTCCCAAGTAAAGTTCCCCAATTCTCATCTGACTCGGCCATTCGGCCGCTAGCCCGCTCCGTGCTCCGCAACGGGATTCAGGGTATTACAATTCATTCTTGACACAGATTGGATGTCCTCAATCCTCAAGTTACTCAATCATCAATTACAAGTCCGATCAATTCTCGAATCCACCTTCGCCTCAAACCATAAGTCGAAGCAATCCAAATTGCCACATCTTGATTTCCCGAGTTCGATCATTCTCACGACATGAATCACCATGTCCACACTCACGCGGAACAATCGTCCCCAAATCCGACGTGATGCATGGGCGATAGAGTTGCGCTCACGCAAGACAAGAATGTCGATATTATGGTTATCGGCATAACCATCAAGAGACGATCATTTTCATCCAACATTTATTTCATCAAAATCCCAAGCATAGCATCCATCGGATCAATAATAGCTTACACGATCGTTATAGCTCGAATCATAGTACCTCCGAGTTATCGCATATCGATCTTTGATACGCCTCAATACCATCGATGATATACGTAACCTGACAATCTTCATTTGCAACGAATTTCGAGTCGTGCGACTGATGCTATCGTACGAACTGGATAAACTCTTCGACATTCAAGATCAAGTTCGTCACTATCTCCCAACCCGTTACATGTTCAATTCGTCTAAACCAAATTCACGTATATTCATCCGACTATCTTAAGTCATCGAGCAACATATTTCATCAATTTGCCTCAATCCATGCTAACTCAAACCATCGAGTAACATCAATTCACATCCTTAGAGTCATTCTCCAATATTCGAATCATTTTTACGCACGCTATCAACAAGTCGTGCTAACTTTTTATATGCGATTCATATCGATTTCCTCGATCATGTCATCCGATCTTACCATAACTTTTCCTTGATTTTAATCTATCTTTTTTTCTTATCACTTGTATTTCGTGCTCAATGCAAATCCCAATTCCATGCGCATCGATTCTAATTCCGTTCGAATAAACTCATCAAAATCTTCAAGATTATAACTTACTTAATGATACTCGATCTAAGGCTTTGCATGCATGAGACGCTTGTTGATAGACTCATTGGCACCCCGTATCCTCAATCGTTCGACATCCTCGAAGCTATCCCAGGCACCACTCAGGGATGAAGTCATTCAACAAATCCTCGAAACAAGCTATGAACCACATCCGATTATTTTTAACTCTCGTTCAAGCCATTCCTCAAAATCTATGCACGATTTGCCCATGTCGCATAGACGATAATATCATTCGATAACGCTTCTATAGTCATCACCATTCTATGAATCGAGTCTATTGTATTCTTGTTTGACACAATTTGTTTCTCATACGCAATTTTGCTAAGGTCGACATGATTCTTGGTGTATATGCCCAGCCTGACTTAGCCAACCGTTCTTACTTAAACTTTTGTTCAACTAAATTTCTTTCGTGCAATTTTGAAAAATATTTAGACTTATTGTATGGACATATCGTGGGACATTTGAGAGAGAGCGCACCAACGATATAGATTTGCGAAAACAACATCAAAGTTTGCGGAACACGTAGTCAAAAAATTCAATCGAAATCCAAGGACGTAAAGACGTGCTCTGATACCATTATGTCACGCCCTGCTCCCGTAGGATTGATCGTTCTCGCTAAGGCATGATGCCACGTGAGCCTAGACATCGCTCACACAAGTCAGGTCCATAACAGTCGATTTCAAGCTAAGCGACAGCAGTCGTCGTACAGAAGTTCCAAGCAGAAACATTGAATAGTCAGCTGCAGAAATTTAAATACAAAACATAAGCCATGCGAAATACTCTTTTATTGATATTGTACAAAGATTACAATGTGGTCATGAGGCCAAATTATAAGTCTCTCAAGTTCACTTTTCTCTTATATTACAAGTCACTCTGCTCTCTCTCATTTCTTAATACAAGCTTCAAGCGACGAGTGGCAGATTCTACGGAATAACGATGTCCATACAATATGTCCTGTATAAGTTATGACTCCATGCGGCCGCACGCCTCGAAACGCCAAGGAACTCCGTGCCTCGACGCATCCAAGCGAGCTCCGCGCCATCGGGCTTCTACCTGTTCCTGCACATGAAACTGTATGGGTGTCAGTACTCAGCTTTACTAGTGGAGTGAGCTCCTCGCCCACCCATACAAAATTGACACGTTCATTTACTTTGTGCAGCTTAATCCCTTTTTGATTATATTTCTAGTCTTGCCTTAGGATCAATTTTAGGACAAAGACGTCTTGGCCTATACTTAGCAATGCAACGACAGGGTCGTGCTATACTCTATTCGTGGCTTCAAAACATATTCGAAGCAGTGCCTCGCCGAGTAGGAACTTATGCACACTCGACCGTGCCAAGACTTTCACTTATCTTTATGTGCCTCTAGACCATTCTCGTGCCAATGACGTCAAGGGGACGACTCGTGCTCGTCGTGTCCATAGACTTGATCGTGACATAAGATCGAGGCTGTGCCTCCCACGGATCAACCAGACTTAACCAACTAGCCTTATAGCCCTTTCTGACATAACTCGAGACGACTCGATGACGACGCCACATTCATGCCGAAGCACGTATCCTAGATATAGCCATATCTTAGGCTCCAGAATGGTGTTGCAACCATGTATACCTAGCCCGTGCCGATTCAAGGTTAGTGCTTGCTACAATTATGCCTTGTTAACCCAACTCGTAACTTGCTAGTACTCGATGCAATCAAAAGGCATACATACGGTAGCCACTATTATGCCGATACATCTATATGAGTGGTCACTAGCAATGTCAAGCTATCCTGGATCTTTGCATACGGTGACCATTCGCGTGTAAGTTACGAGTTCCCACCGAATGACCCGCAGCCTATATTGTAATGGTTCACTTCAATCGAGTCGTACCGTCGATGAAGTCCGTACAAAATCTGCAAATCCTCCTAGGCCGACACGAACCCGGCGCCCCAGGATCGTTTGAGGAATTCACCTTGTGCACAAGTTGTCCAATGACCATGCAAGACTCAACTCGATCTACCAAGTCCTTCCTTATTCTTGACCATGCTTTCCAACTTTCTATCGAGACTCCCAAGTAGCGGGACCAATCTCGGCGACAACCAATCGTGTGGACTTTCTTATCGAGACTCCGAAGTAACAGGACCGATCTCGTGTTCTTCCTTTTCGAGACTTCCAAGTAGGGAGATAGATCTCGTGTGCTTCCTTACCGAGACTTCCAAGTAGCGGGACCGATCTCGTGTGCTTCCTTATCGAGACTCCCAAGTAGCGGGACCGATCTCGTGTACTTCCTTATCGAGACTCCCAAGTAGCGGGACCGATCTCGTGTGCTTTCTTATCGAGACTCCCAAGTAGCGGGACCGATCTCGTGTGCTTCCTTTGACCGTGGCATGTTTTTCTTTCAACCAACCGTGGCTCGTACCTTAGACAGATCTTGTTCTCTAGACGACTCTATCACTCAAGTCACATACTTATATGACGAGCCTTAAGATCGTAGGATAATGTGACTTGACAACCGCAGAAAGAGCGGGACAGTACTAGAAATGGCTTCGATAGCCCTGCCAAACTCTTGACTAACTTATTTGTGCACGACATGACTAGCAAAGGCTATGTCAAACCTTGCATCGAGGGAACGTGCTATGCACGCGGTCGACTTGAACAACCAAGCTCTTTGGGTGCCTAGACTTAAGCCACAAGCCGTGCAATACGACTTAAACCATGGGACAGGCGAAGGCTATGCCAAGCCTTGGACGACGAGACCGTGCATGCTTTATCAAGCATTCATGCAGGCGACGCCTATGACTTAGGCTAATTCCATTATTGTGGCAACTTAGCAACTTAGACCAACTTCCTTCTCCCAAGCCACGGAACAAAGGACCGAGTGTCATTTGAAAGCACGCTAAGCAGACTTCTAAGCAGTCCGTGGGACCTTTTTCCATGTTCTAACATATTCCGATGTGACTTAGGATTTTTCCCTTAGCTATATGGATGCGTCTATTTTATTATCAAGCCTAAGTTGTGCAAGTTGAAAACATGCAATTTATTATGAGAAGGCTAAGATGAGGCAAGATCTCCAAAACTACCCCACCTGAGCAAGGAGTCGCCTCGACCGAGCAAGTATTCGAGTAGCCGTTGCAAGACTAAGTTCAAACGCCATCGACATTTTGATTCCTCCGATTGATTGAGCAGGACGGGGCACTATATACAGAGCGGGTAGCTAGCACCACTGAAGGTCTCGTATACCGATGCTAGTATATGGCACCAATCCTTGTTACTCCTAGGATGAACCGGATCCGTGGCCTCGGATTACCGTTCAAGGAACTACCTTGTCGACAAGTTGTCCATGACCATGCAAATATATGCAACTTATCTATGAAGAGACATATAATGCATGATAAGGAAAAACTAAGTAAATAAGCCATCTTTCTCAATAAGCCATCTTTCTTATTCGTATTGTCAACTTGCCATCTTGTCTAATCCAGGTCTTAGTGTAATCAATATTCTACATCGGCGACAGGATAATATTAAGTGATTACCCAAGCCCTTTCCTACATCTTTGATACCATACATCTTTCCAACCAAACTCAATGTACTCACCGCCCAATTCTTGGGACTTAGCATCTGTTTAGCATACGTTCATCAAGCTGAGGCTCGACATACTCACCGCCCAATTCTTGGGACTTTTCCTTCACCTATCATGTATTTCATAGTACAACACGTAAGCCCTCAATTCATGAAATTGATACGCAACAGTTCTCGGGTTATGTGATTAATTATCTTTCATTATCTTTCTGACTTTCATACAAGGTGTTATTCAGCAACTCAACGAGCAACATAGCATACAATCCTTTTTATTAAGCGTGAAGCCAAAGGATCTTCGAAGGGTTTTTTACTATTCATATTTATAAGACGATTCCTGCCACGATCGCATAGCCTTCCAAGCGATCCTTCGTATATTCCCAAGTCCAACAAGGCATCATCGAACCAACCATCCATCATAAGAAATCTGGTGGGTCGGGGCACTACAATATATACTACTAAGAAAAAGTTTCGTCCTCGAAACTTAAACCAAACTCATTCCTAAAACTTCAACCGACTTTTACGAAACATCTCAACATTCAACTTGCACTATTGAAAAATTCTCCGTAACATCTCAATTGATTTCAAATGATGTACCATCTCGCCACAGCATCCCAATTTGATTCAAAATAGTTTACCATCCATTTTCTTTTCTCTAACACTCGTACAATTCCTTAGCACGTGAAAATCCTCCCTGTGGCTTCGTTTGAATTCAGCGTATCACTTAGTTGGAATCATACAGATATTTTAGGCGTCCCAGAAATACATGTATTTTAACCAAGCTCAGTGATAGAGAAAACTAACGAGCTATATGTATAACTTCATTTTCGAATGTTGTCACCCCCCAGCTTTCAAATTAGGGATATTTTCATCATTTTTCAAGTTTTATAATTTATAGGAATTTTATTTGATTTTATATGATTTTTAGGGATTTGTTTGATTTGGTTTGAATTTTATCCAATTTGGACTTAAGTTGGAGACCCGGGTAGTCTGGACACTAGTGGGGCCCACATACTAGCTGGGCTTGGCCCACATACCATCCTAATTAGGCTAGAAACTAATAAACAATACTTCCATGGCTTAACTAGTCAATTAGAGGCTTAATTAGTCGAATAAGAATTTACCTGAACCAAACCAAACCCGAACCGAACCCAAACTAAGTTTATTTGGTTGGGGGCTTAATGGATCTCCACCCAAACCCACCAAGCCCCCCTTGGTCGGCCATAGGTGGACCGCCTCCCCCTCTCTTTTCTTCACAACTAAGAAACCTCTCTCTCTCTCTTCATTTTAAATTTCTTTCAAAGCTCTTCTTCTCCAAGAAAAACCAATTCTAGGTATGCATTAAATCCTCATTAATTTCCCACTTCATCATTTACTCCTTCACAATAAATGTAGAGGAGATTATTCTCCACCTTTTGACCATAGCTTTTAATAGGTTTCCTAAAAACTAGTTTAGGATTTATTTGGGGGTTTTCTTAATTAGAGTGGCATATATATGTATATGTGTATATATATTTATATGTATTTGAGTGTGTGTAGAGAGTGGTGGTGGTATTGGTGTCATGAGAATGGTGGTGGTGTCATGAGAGTGGTGGTGGTAGTGTGTGAGTGAGAGTGTGTGTGTTTGTGTGAGAGTGTCATGAGTGGTGTGTGAGTGTGTTTGAATATGTATTTGAGAGTGTGTGTGTCTATATATATATTTATATGTGTATGTATTTACATATAGATATGTGTGTGTCTATGTATGTATATATATATATAAAAAAAATATAGATATGAGTGTGTTTGTGTGTCTATATATATATATATATAGATGGATAGATAGAGGATTAGATATATATATAGATAGTTGTATATATATATATATATATTTTTTTTTTTTTAGTTGTATATATATATATATATATATATATATATATATATAGATATATATATATATATAGATAGAGAGAAGTAGGAGTAGAAGAATTAGAAAAAGAAGGGGAATAAGAAACAGCAGAACAGTAGCAGCAATAACACTAGCAAGAGCAGCAGTAGTAGAAGGAGAATGATGGAATGAGAAGGAGAATGAGGGAATGAGACGAAGAATGAGAAGGAGAATGAGGGAATGAGAAGGTGAATGAGGGAAGATTAGAAGGAGAATGAGAAGGAGAATGAGGGAATGGGAAGGAGAATGCGAAGGAGAATGAGGGAATGAGAAGGAGAATGAGAAGGAAAATGAGGGAAAGAGAATGAGGGAATGACAAGGAGAATGAGGGAATGAGAAGGAGAATGAGGGAAGATTAGAAGGAGAACGAGAAGGAGAATGAGAAGGAGAATGAGGGAATGAGAAGGAGAATGAGAGAAGATTAGAAGGATAATAAGAAGAAGAATAGGAATAAGGAGAAGGAGAAGAATAGGAGTTTGAGAATGAATCGGATATGGGTTGTAAGGGTTGGTAATGATTAGAAATAGTCTTCTAGACCTAGTCTTGACCTTGGTTGACCACGGTTAACTTTTTAGACCAAAAGTCAACTATGGGTCAACACTTTACCCAATTTAGTCCCAAATTCCATTAGACTTGAACGGTTGACCAAAAGTCAACTGTTAGTCACCATTGACCTAGGCTTGACCTAGGGTTGACCTAGAGTTGACCAGAGTTGACCCGTTGGTCAAAAGTCAACTGTAAGTTAACTTTTGACCTAGTTTGATACGGGTTGACTTCCAATGTTCTCCTATGACCAAGGTTGACCTAACTAGACTTGTCTTGACCTAGAATGACTTAATAAGATTTAATTTGATTTGACTTTACTTCCTAAACATAGTATTGATACGTCTTGTTCTCTATAGGTCCTCGAGACGCTGTTTTGGGTCCAGTTGACATATCATATCATATTACAGGCGAGTACATTCTCTGATACTTTTCCAATTTACGATGATTGTTATAATTCATGTAATTAGTGTAGATATGCTTGTTCTCGACACATTGGTCACACGGATTGCTATTCATGGATCCCGACATGAGATGTTATTCCTCGTTATATTGGTATATCTTGTGCAAGCCCCCTTGTAGTTCTTGTGCAGTATATGGACACCGATTCTCGAGGAGACTTGCTTCCTTCTCGTAGAATCCTGTATCGTAACGTGTCTTGCTTGGATCCACTCTACCAGTCGGGGACGGGGAGTATTAGTGTAGATATGTGGTCAAAGCCTATTGTGCACCTATTGATTGTGAGTGTTGATCATACACCCCACGTATGATTAGCCAGGCCTGTTACTATTGTGCAAGTTCCCAAGCCGGCCACATATTGTAGCTAGTACTCACACACCTAGATAGATGATTCTTGATTCTTGTACATGCCATGATCAGAGTTACTTGCCTTGTTCTAGCTCTAGATTTACAGCTTACCTTGCCATGATACTCACATGTACATTCCATGATTTTCTTGTATATACTCTCTATTTACAGTCTTATAGCTTTTGTCATATCTTGGGAACTGTTGTTAGTTAATTGTACTCGTTCCATCCTGGCTGGATATGTTGACAAAATATTACAAATTCTGATGAGGGGGATTACAGTACCTACTACGGTCCGGATGACGTAGTGGGCTTAGACTTGGAGAACTTAGTCCAGCAGGGCTTAGCTCCGCCTGACGAGACTTTACCTATTGCTTAGTTAGAGTTATTTGTACTGGACCTTGTCTCCAGTTACTTTTGAGACTATTATTATTTTGGCTTGTATTAGAGACTTGGACTTGGACTTGTATATTATTTATGTTTGGACTTGACAGGTTATATTTTATTGTCATATTATCTTTATCTTTCAGTATTACTTTATCATCTTAGAGTTGTGATTGAGCACCCATATATTATCATTGCTTGTCCTGCGTTTGGAGTTGACCATATTCTCGACAGGTTTTGATATTATATATAAATTGTTGTTAGAGTAGAAAACCTACAGCGTTCCACGCCGTTTTTACGGTGTGGGCTGGGCATTGTTACGTACACGTGCCCTTATAGCGGGTGCGGGTCGTGACAAATGTTAGCCAATATTCTTGAGCATCTCATATAGCCGCAATTCACTTATTCAATCTCCCAACCGACAATAACACAATAAAGGTTACCAATTCCAACTTAGAATAATTTTCCACAGTCGATCCAAAATATTCTCAAAGTACTTCGATGAAGTTATATCAAGTATTCTAACGAATCCAGAGTTTTCTTTCAAGTCCACTATCATCCATACCACCAAGATTGATAAAGCCAAGCCACATTTCATTTCAACATCACAATTCTCATCAATCAAGTCATATACCCATATCGTTCGCATCTATACGCTTTATTTGTAACTTATAAATTTCTCGATTATGACCCATCTTTCAAGTCATACCATCATTCCACTCTAGTAACATTTTTTGCTGTACTCAAAAGTTTTATCGTATTGATTAAGCCAACATATTATCATCTCACACAAGCAACTCTAATTTCTAGCAACATTAATCCCGAGGGTCATTTCCAAAAAAATTTCGCTCTCATCGATCTCGACTATATGTACGATCCCATCCCTCGTTACACTTATTCTCACTTTCGATTCGATTATCCACCAATGAAGTTATCCCGACTGTCTCAAGGCGACTACCATCAATTTGCACAACTCAATATGATTCCACCAACCAATCAATCCAGTCTAACCAGTTCCAATAATTTCGATATTCCGAATAAAGGCAACCAAGTTTCGAAACCAACATGATCCGTCATCCCATCCAACATTACAACATCGAATTTTTCAATCTTCATTCTATTCCAAAATTTACTTCTCGACATATCTCACTCATTCCGACTATACCCACGCAACATTATTTTTGATATCCTACGGGTCTCCAACAGTCAATATAGCATTCAGTCAAGTCTCTACGGTCAGCTAATCTAAGCTAAACCAGACATTCAGCTAACTCATCTGAGATGGACAGCTATTAGGGACATACTTATCTCTTATCGTAGAGGCAACCAACTCTTATCATAGGGACTCTATCTTATCTTAGGGAAAATCTATGATCCGACCAACTTAAAGGACATGGGACACCACCCCAATCTCATGAACTTATTTCCAAACCGAACAACTGAATATCAAAGCCAACAAATCAAAACTTAGGCAACCAACCAACACTCTAGGCAACCAACCGACATTCTAGGCAACCAACCGACATTCTAGGGTCGAGTCCATCTACCCATACTCATCCTTGAGTCATACCCAACGAAGTCATTCTAGACTTACCCACAACCGATAAAATCTATCCAACAATTCTTATGGGTCAATTCTGAAGCCATCATATAAAACTTTATCAATCGAACATATAATATTCAATTTCCACTTGCATAAACGCAACATCACATGCTCAATCCGACTTGTATTCTCATATTGTACTCAAATTATGTCTATTCAATCGGCCAACTATTCTGAGTTATAATCCAACATTGCTACCTCAATGGTCTATCATTTACAATCTCTTTTATACGGTCTCTTCGTAACATATTCAATTACCACATTGTTAGATCATCGATACGGTCTGTACTCTTCAACCAAATCGATACGGTAACCATATAATCATATTCCGTCCGAAAGCATCCTTTATGAATTTTTTGTTAACACCAAACACGGTTATCTCTTAGCAATTCATGTTAACCATCGATATTCGTTTGCATCATCTCCTTATGATTCCATAAGAAGATTTCATTATTCATGAACTGATCCGATCTCTATGGCACCAATCATCTAGCATTCGTATTTCGGCCATCTAGTGGATACGACATAACTCATTAGTTAAGTCATAATCCAACACCCAAACTTATTATTCATGCAATAACATCGTTCATCGACAGGGTCTATAACATATAGCTGCACCTCGATACTTATTTGTATTCCAGCCATCCGAGTCTCATAAGGAACATCTACTCTTTCATACATCACGGGACAAGTGTTCATTCTCTATACCTCAAAACAATCAAGTCTCATCTTGTTAATTAGGGACACGTCTAATTCTCTCAAGCACAATTGCACATGTGCAAGCCATCTATTCCTTAAGTCCAATTTCTACTCTTGGGTCGCTGATGCAACTCTCTGCATCTTCTAAATCATTCACAACATTCCGATAAGCGTCTAACATCACCATCAATTTGTCGATGTCCAACATGCAATTTTAATTTATTCACCCAACATCGTTCTATATTCGGTCCATATTATTCTTTCAAATCTTTTGATAGAAACACCCCATCTTCGTTACTGAGCCTACCATTCTTCTTACCCAACTGATTCAAGTCATCGCCTGAATCTATAATTTGTACCATTTCCAACCAAGGCATTCATTTCATATTCTTAATTCTAATTACCCAACAAAATGCTAATTATCAGAGTCTAGCAAAGGTCCATCTGAACTCATCAAAATCTCACAACGACTTATCCAAACTTAATTATCAAGGGACACGCCTAGCCGTCATGTATCAATCGTAATCCAGCTACGACTCTATACTACCCAATACCTTATAGGTAAAGCAATCACTATATTATGAACACGGTCAAGGGTCATCTAATCACCGAGAGGGTATAGCCACATACCACTCAAAGCTGAAGCCATACTCGACATAATATTCCTCTTCACATCAAACCAACGTCTATTCTGGACTATCCATCCTACAGTGGCTCTGTCGACCACAAATACCAACTAATTCTCTCACATCTGAAACATAACCAAGCCAACACACATAAGCCAACTCGAAATTCTGTCGATTCACATTCACTGAAGTCATGAACAATTCATGTTTCAACATACCATGCCATCACCTACTACCGATTGCCACATAACAATCGAATTTTATGTATCCCATACTTAAGACATCAGGCACATATTACCAACTTATTATAGCATCGTATCATTATTATTCGTTTTGGTATCATTAAGAATTCATTAGAGCACATAAATCACAGCCCACATATTTAGACTTATTATATGGAACACCCAGTGAGCAGTCATGAGGATCAACGGATTTTTAGTCAAGGAAGCAACTTAGAACAATTTGGAAACAACAAAGAATAATCTTGGAAGCACTTTGAGTCATCCTAGAGGCAACTTTAATTTTTTTGCGGAAGCAACTTTGAGTAATCGCAGAAGCAGCTTTGAATCATCATAAGAGCAACTTTGATTGAACAAATCGAAATAAGAATCCAAAGACGTAAAGCCGTGCTCTAATACCATTATGTCACTCCCCGATCCCGGAGGATAAAAAACTAGCTACTGGGCGTGATGCCGTACAAGTCTAGATTGCACTTATACAAGGCAAAACCATTACAGTTCCTGGTATTTTTCAGAAAACAACGACAGCGCAGCAAAACCAAGGAGATAAATTAAAGTCACACAAGATATGAAAAAAATGTATCGCTTTATTGATAATTGTAATAGATTACAAGACTTTTAGCATAATACAGCAACTGATTACAAGACTCTTGAATAGCCAACTGATTATACACTTGCCATTTAGGCTTTACAACCGAATATGCCGACTTTGCTTACAATCTTACTGGTTCATCCGAGTTATACTGTTTCATACATTATGTCCCGTATAGCAGAAGATGTCCCCATGTAAGAAGAGCTTCTGCGCACCCATCCGAATCATTGATGCCAAGCACTGATCAAACGATTTCCCGATGCACGAGCACCTGTAATATTGTCCACAACATGGGTCAGTACATCATCAACGTACTGGCAAACGGTGCTGGCCCAACTTACCTAAGAAGACAACACTAAGTAATCATGTTATAGAATATTATTAAAAGTGGTCTTTCTTGTTGCCTTAGGGTCAATTAGCAGTTCGTATCCGATAGAAGTAAAGCATGCATATATTTCTTAGCCAGCATAATGTAAAGCATACAGCTATCACACTTGGTAATTCTTACCCACTGTCGTATAGCCATCCCTGTACATTTATAATAATTATCGTTCCTGCATAAGACATTATTAGGAACAATATCATAATTCAATATATTTGTCACCATTCAGGTGATTCTTACCAACAGCCGACATCCTTTCCTATAATTGAGTAATAACTTACTCTTCATACATAAGACATCATTAGCACTGGACCTTTCTATATAAAGGTCACTGGCGACATGTCATCTTAGACCGTCTTTCAGGTATAACAACACCTCTTATAGTACGGGTAGCTAGCCCCACTGAAGGTCCTGTATACCGATGCCAGTACGTCGGCACCAATCCTTTTTCCCCTAGGATGAACCGGGTCTGTGGCCTCGGATTACCGTTCAAGGAACTATCTTGTCGACGAGTTGTCCATGACCATGTAAATATATGCAACTTATCTATGAAGAGACATATAATACATGATAAGGAAAAACTAAGTAAATAAGCCATCTTTCTCAATAAGCCATCTTTCTCATTCGTAATGTCATCTTGCCATCTTGCCTAATCCAGGGTCTTAGTGTAATCAACATTCTACATCGGCGACGGGATAATAGAATGTGATTACCCAAGACCTTTTCCTACATCTTTGATACCATACATCTTTCCAACCAAACTCAATGTATTCACCGCCCAATTCTTGAGACTTAGCATCTGTTTAGCATACGTTTATAATGCTGAGGCTCGACATACTCACCGCCCAATTCTTGGGACTTTTCTTTCACTTGCCATGTACTTCATAGCATAATACGTAAGCCCACAATTCATGAAAATGATACGCAACAGTTCTCGGATTATGTGATTAATTATCTTTCATTATCTTTCCGACTTTCATGCAAGGTGTTATTTAGCAACTAAACGAGCAACATAGCATAGAATCCTTTTTATTAAGCGTTAAGCTAAAGGATCTTCGAAGTGTTTAACACTACTAACATTTATAAAACTATTTCTGCCACGATCGCATAGCCTTTAAAGCGATCCTTTGCATATTCCAAAGTCCAACAAGGCTTCATCGAACCAACCATCCATCATAAGGCATCTTGCGGGTCGGGCGCTACATGTCTCAACATAACCAACTCTCTTCTTAGGCGCAATTCTCCGCATCAACCAACATTTTCATCGAGCTCGCAATTCATATGATCGATTACAATTTGTATCGACCAACATTTTCATCGAGCTCGCAAGTCATGCGACCCAATTATAACTTTCAGTTTCCTATCCCGTCGATTCGATTATTGCCTAGAAGCATAATCATTGTGTTATTCTCGTTCATTCGACCGACTGAAAGTTTTTGGGTTCTCGTCTGACACATCGTATATTTGTAGGAGTCCGTGTCCGATCTTTCAAACCAAACTTATCAAAGAATACTCTCATCAAATTCTTTTCATAGAAGTTCCCAATCGAGTCTCGGTACTATCCCGTCTGTTGTGGACAAACCTTCCGTAATTTTGTACAATATGTCGATGTAATCTATCGCACAAGTGGTATGGCATATACCACTCAGAAAGAGTCATTCGTCACATAAGTTATCACGCCCGGATTCCCTAGAATCGATAGTCATCTCCCGGGTGTGATGCCGTACGAACGTAGGTTGTGATCGCACAAGGCATAGTCATAAGGTAAACCAAAATACAACATCTAAGAGAATAAGCGCAGACAAATTGAACAACACATTGAGACAGAGAAACTTTGTATTTTATTGATAATAGATATCATTTACAGACTCTATTACAATTGTGTCACGCAGGCATTACAACATGACTCGATTACAAAAGGAGTGCCAATGAGATTGTCGTTCCATACATACATCTCTTATTTACAACAAAAGTATTCTAGCCACCTTGATTTGAGGGATGCCGAGACATGGTCCTTGGACTTGCAGAGAGTCTTCAAAAGTTAAGCAGCTGGGGTCTTTGACGCACGGTCGAAGCTTCAAAAGCATGAACGTCGCCTTGTTCAGTTGGCACATCCCTCCTAATTTGTACCACCTGTAGAGAGCGAGGGTCAGTATGATCACATGTGCTGGCGAGTGGCTAATTAAAACCCGTGCTCTCATTTGTTCAAGCGGTTTTGTAAAACATATTAGCTATTTAGTGGTCTTTCTAGCCATCCTAATCGATTCGCTTGTTAACATGTTAAGAGACAAGCATTCAATAGATACATAGCATATTAGGATAAATCTTACCCATGGTCGAGCTTGCCGTTGCGGCATAACTTACCGTGTCCTTCCATGTCAGATTTATATCGAGGCTTATAATTTATGTGCAAGTGTGGGTCACTGGCAATTCGAGCCATCCTGTACATATAGCTTGGTCGAGACGGTGCCCCTTTCAGCACGGGTAGCTAGCCTCGCTGAAAGAACCGAATGACCTATGCTAGCATCCAGCACAGCTATCTTGCATTCCTCCTAGGCTGAAACGGTCCCGTGGCCTCGGGTTACTGTCCGAAGAAGTTAAACCTTGTGCACAAGTTATCCATGACCGTGCTTAGTTTAAAATTAACTTTTCAAGCATGGTCTATGAAATCTTTGGGAATTAGCCAATTTTCAACGTGTGTCGCCTTATCGTTGCAACATTCGTTATAACAATTTGATGCCGAAACAATTTTGCAGATAACGAAATAATTTTCTCTCTTTTCGAGAACCTTATCTTTTCTCTTTTTGGTGTGAAACTTACATTTTTAGAGTAAATTACTCTAATTGATGTAGTTATTCTGAGTTGCCTTTAGCAAGTGTTTCGTGAAGAATCGTGCCTCAATTCATTAATTCTATACTATAGCGACAAGCATTGCCTTTATGTTTCATGATTGATTTTGAAACAAAGGATCGAGGCGAAGGAGGTCAGCCACTCACCTTAGTCTTTGCTTCAGGTGAGGGACTGGTTGGCTATGCTTAGACGTCGCCTACGTGATCACCTGCAATCACATAAGCAACTGATTAGAACACTGTGTTATTCAAGTAATTCGATACGAATGCGAAGTTCGAAAATGCAAGCATAAAAATCATCAAAAACATTCACGAAAACCGAAGCCAAAGCCAAAGCAAGTGCGACATAAAAAGAAGAGCAACGGAAGGTCTCTCCTGACTTAGCTGCAGAGCCAATCCTTGAGGCACAACCCGCTGAATATGGGACTTGATTTCGAAGAATCCTTTCCATAACGAGAAAATGATCTTAATTCAATTGTTCCTGTTCGACCAATTCAATCGAACCCGGTCAATCGGTCCCGACTGAATCGGTAGCGACAGTGTTTCTTTCTCACGCACCCCATGGATGAAAATAGGGCACTACATAAGTGGTATGACATATACCACTCAAAAAATGAGTCATTTCACTCACATCATACTTGGTATGAATCAACATTTATTCCGAACTAACCATCCCACTTTGATCATGTCAATCAAAATTATAAGTCTCGTTTACTCACAATTTGACATAATTCGGCCAATGTATACATCCACCAATTCATGTTCGGTGCACAACTGAACCGTTTCGTTCATATCGAATTAAGAATTTTAGTTCCTTCCATTACATCTTTTGTAATATTTTATTTTCGACATTCAAGTCATTATTCGAATCCGTTCAACACATTCGATATCAAGTTGCATGTTCATATGCAACGAATCATTCACAATCAACTCGTTGCAATTTATGCAACTTGCATGTTCATACACAACTTTGTATTAGACATATTGTATGGAACCTCCAGTGCGGCATCGAGTAGTGTCAAGAGTCATTTATTTACATATTTATCTCTTGGAATCAATTGTTCTCGCTTCGGCGTGATGTCGTTCAAGTCTATTATTGCACTTGTACAAGGCAGATATGGTACATAATTGATTATCTTCAAATAGGAACACATCGCAGTGGTAGAAGTAGTCAAATTGAAGATAACGAGGACATTCTTTCTTATGAATGGGAACACAATATTTGATTTGTAATCGCAGAAATGAGAAGATAACTTACAGTCACAGAGAAGTATATAAAAGTATTCTCTTTATTAATAATTGAAGAAGAGTGAATGTAATGCCCCAGTACCAAAATACGTATAGGACTGGGATACGGTACATGCCAGCAATACTTCAACAGTGGGCCAAAACTTAAAGTCAGCCCATTAGCGAAATGCTTAAGTTGTAAATCATGATAACAACCCCGCAATACAATACAAATAATTGGTCACAGCTAATCTCATCCACACAGAAAAATAAGACACGATATATCAAGTCCAATAGAATAATACTAAAGATAAAGATCTGTCCAACATGAAATAGAAATAATAACTGTACGAGTAAGACATCCCGAAACCACAGTATAAAGAAATAAAAAATCAACTACATGTCAACTAAAAAAAGGAAAATAAAGTATCAAGTCTAAAAAAGACATGTCTCAAGAGAAGTCTTCAGCCACTATCTCGTCCTCCTGCGAAGGTACGTCACATGCCTCGACTCCAGAATCATATACCTCCGGGTAGTCCTCCTCTCTAACTAAATCTGGAGAGATAACCAGGTCCTCAGAGGACTAGCAAGACATATAATATAAATGCCTACTGTACAGTAAACCTCATGCAAGAATTATAGGAATAACAAATTGAGGAAAGAATAACACGTAAAGAAACTCCATGGATGGTGATATGTCATGAGAATATAATATTAATCATGGCTAAAAATCGTAGCCCGGGGAGGCACTAACTGTCCTATAATAGGTTTTCTATCGTAGCCCGGTGAGGCAGTAACAATAGAGGTATAGCCACGGCTAATAAAATGTTCTCTCCTATGGTACTAGGAAGCCAAGTCTATCTAGTTATGTCCAAGTCAAGTACAGGTCAAATAGGTTAGGAAAACATGGCACAGGCATAGCAGTACTATCACTAGACATGAACAAGATAATAAAGATAGAAAAGTAATACCAAAAATGAGTAAGAACTACGTGCACGTAAAACTAAAAAATGATCATGAGAAGCAGGAGCAATGTGTAACCAAGTAAGACACAAAGGAATGGCAATATGAAAGAGTATGTAAATACTGTAAAGTTTGGTAAGGTGTACTTGCCTGGTGTAGCGCGCCGAACCACAATAACTAACTAATCAATGAGCCACCAAAAGTCCAACTCCTGTAAACGACTGTGGATGCTGAAACAGACATTGCCAACATTCCCGAAATAAGAAAAATAGATAGGATAGCCTACCCATAAGTCCAATACTGGATAAGGGGCAAAATGGTAATTTTGGATCAAAATGGTGTTCGTCGTTGGATCCGCTTTGCACCGAAAAGTGTGATAGAATCTATGGTCTCTAAAGTCAGTAAACTACATGTCTTTGGATCGAATTTGATGAGACGAACCCAATGGTATATCCAAAGTTGGATTCTGGTGGGCCATGCACAAATTTGCCAGTTGTGTCTGATCGTGGGGTCTACAAAACGGTAATCCGACCAACTGTCTCAGAATTTGACCAAACTTGGCATACAGGACCAGAATAATGATACGGTCATGTTGGTGCAAGTTTTGTCTTGAGGTGACGAACGTACACGAAGTAATTGTGTAATTACAAAAAAAGGTCGATACGGTAAATTTTTGAAGGATACGCATCAAATTCGTCACGCACACGCAACCAATTTGAATTCCATCAAAGCTCACACATCCGTAAAATCGATACGCACCTTTTGATGCTTTTGGTTCACGACCACGTCGCCCGGTTTGGCAGGACGCATGTCGTATCGGAGAGTTTTAATGTTTTTAAAAATAGTTTAAAATAAGTTTTTACTGATTTTTAATCAGACTTTTTTTGATGTATAATAAATAAAGTTAAATTCCGTAAATAGTGTCTAGAAGGTGTATTGGTTGTCTTCAATCCTATTTAGGTGGATTTGTAAATTAATCGAAGAATCAGTGATTAACCGCCATCCAAAACAGGGGGAACTGTTTGTTCCCTGTTTTGAATATTTCAGAAAACTAATTTTTTTGAGTTTTTGAACTTAATTTTCTTCGGACATGGTGCGAGTTAGAGGAAAATATTTGAAGGAATTGGTATCCGTATAGGTTTTGAACACAGTAAATCAAGTGGTTCGAGAAAACTATGCAAGACAAGGAATCGAACCTGCAAAGTTGGGCTATTAATTGTACTGCTACTGCTGTACTATTGTGGCTGACGTTGCTTTTGCCGAACGGTGCGCACGCGGCTGGCGTGTCAGGGCAGCATTCATGGTGGCAGGGGGTGTGCTTGACGTTGGAGGCCGTGAGGGAAGAGTTAGGGTTAGGGTTGCGAGCGATTTTCTCGCTCCCTCTTTCGTTATATATACACATACGTGGGGGGTCGGTTATGAGAAGTGAATGGGTCGGGCTTACATGCTCCTGGGTTTGCTGACTTGGGGGTTTAGGTTTTATTCTTTTTCTTTTCTTTATTTATTTATTTATATCCACACACACACACACACACACACACACACACACATATATATATATAAGAATAACCCGATGTTAGCTTCTCCCCTCCCCCTCCCCTCTGCTCCTATCCCCGCCCGCTCTGCTCCTCGGCGTCGAGCGCGCTTGTCGTCCATCTTCGACGTTGGGGAAGAGGCCGCCTTGACCGGGCTACCACCTTTCCCTCCCCCTACCTGTACCTTCCCCGCCCTTCCACGTTCGACCAGGCCGACGGCCCCCGTCTTCCGCCGGAAGGCTCCAGCCGCCCTGTTGCATGGACCCCAGCCAAGCTGGCCCTGGTTGGTTGCCCAGCCGCCGGGATCGCTCCGCCACTCCGGTGTCCGCCATTGTTCACCGGCCAGGCCGCCGCCCTTGCTGTCGCAGGCTCTCCTCCCCTTCGGGTAGCTTCGTCGACCGCCGTCGGCGGAGCAGCGCCTCCCCTCCCCCCCGGCCTCGTCCTCCTCTCCGATGGACCCCGTCCTCGTCGGCGTCGTGCGGTCAGCCCCCTACCGCGATGAATGTCACTTCGCTCGGCGAGCCCCCTCTTCCGCGGAGTTCAAATTCGAAATCGAAAAATTTGAATCTCCCGCTCGCTTATGCGCCTGGTCCCCCTCCCGAGAGACATGCGCCCCCATCCATCCTCGGCGCTTATGCGCTCGTCCCACCCGCACAAGCTTATACGTCTCCCCCTCCCGCGGTGGGTCATACGCCCGCGTCTCCCTCACGTGTCTAGGCGCTCTCGAGTCAGGGTCCCAGTTCTCTCCAGCTTTATGTGCCCCCCTTATGCGCCAGTGCAACCGGACGCCGGGCTTGCACCCCCATCGTCTGGGTT
This sequence comes from Iris pallida, assembly GCA_029216955.1. NCBI lineage: Eukaryota > Viridiplantae > Streptophyta > Magnoliopsida > Asparagales > Iridaceae > Iris > Iris pallida. Next base: position 120,621 of record JANAVB010013149.1, on the reverse strand, counting down.
CAGACCCCCTCTCTCCTCTTCCGATAGCGTGACAGAGCTCGCGGGGCGCACAACGTCCGCTTGCGCCTCCCCTCTACAGGACCCTCATGCGCCCCCCTCCGGTGGCCCAGCGCCCGGTCTGATCCTCCCTAGCCGGTGTTCCTAGCTAGGAGGTTCGTCCTCCGTCCGTGGCGCTTATGATAGAACTGGGGATTCCCAGGACCCTTCCTTTGGTGTGCATTTTAATCGATAGAAAGTTAAACAGATCTAATACATATTCTAACGCTTCATAGGCGGAAACTAGGGTTCACGAATTATACCTGCGACGGAAAGGAGACAAGTAATTCCTGGCAATCTCGAGCGAATGACCCCAAGATCTTCTGTACGTATTCCTTCCTCGAGTTGGACGTCATGTGGGCGACGATCTTCCAACCTTTTCATCTCCTTGGCAGCCCTCTCTTTCTCTCCTTACGTGAATCACGAATTTAGAGAAAGTTTCAGATTTCTCATCAGTAAACTGGCGGCCAGAGAATAGAGGATATATATAGGCTATGGCAGGGACCATGAGAAGAAATTAGGGTTAGGCCTCCTAACGGATCTGGATATCCCGTGTTCAGCCCGAACACACAATCCAGGCCCATTAACAATAGCTCGGTCCACTAATGAGCTATTGTTGCACTACCTTCCTAATCCCAAATTATGTTTGTGGGCTCCTTTTATTATATGCTCGTTTGGCTCCCCATGTTAAGATATCGTATGTCCGTCGATCAAATTAAGTTACTGACAACTATATTGATTCGACTTCTTTTATCCTTAAGTAGTACCGCTCAACTTTATTTGTCATGTCGGATATAATCCACCTGCAGGGTTTATATGACAATCCTTATGAGCACCTTAAGGGGACATCATCAACCCGATGTAGCGGGACATGGATTCTATTTATAATCAACAGCCCATCATACATACAATGTTATTACCCAATTCATAGAGGTTACTGATCCATAATGAATCTCACTCTTTTATGAGTCAAAGTAATGCACACTGCATATATATGTCTGTTATTATATCCGGATAAAGAGCACAAGCATCCATAATAACATAGGTGTTTGTTCTCTTATATAGTCAGTACAAAGAGAACAACCTCAAGTGGTCTTGTTCAATACACACAATGTGTACTAGTATAAACCTATAGTCAAGATAGACTAATACCGGATTACACTACAACCTTTTCAATAGATTATCCAAGTCCATCTAGGTTGTGAACTATTTATATACTCTATAGGGAACTGATAATATGATCTTCTGTGTGACACCACACACCATATTATCTACAATATAGAATATCAGACATTTGCATTAACACTTGCAACAAATACAACATGCAAACATTTGCCCATATGATTCTCATTCAAAATTTAAGGAAATAAGGTTACTACGAAAGTGATGCTTTTAGTATATAACCCGAACAATCTCCCATTTATACTCAAAGCATTGCTTTTCAGTATACTGTTACAGCTTATGTGCCCCTCCACCCCGTACAGGCTTGCGCTCCTTCCCAGCTTGCGGTGGGTCAGGCGCTCGCGTCCTCCTCTTACGGCCAGACGCAGTCCTGTCTGTTTTCTTGTTCTTCCCGACGCTATGCGCCCTCCCTTATGCGCCGGTGCCGTCGGGTGCTGGGCATGCGCCCTCTTCGTCTGGGCTCAGGCCCCCCTCCCCTCTTCGGCTAGCGTGCTTACGCTCGCGGAGCTCGGGCAGTTCGCATGTGCCCCCCTCTCCAAGATCCTTATGCGCCCCTTCCGGTGGTCCCGCGCCTAGTCCTATCATCCCCTTTATCTCCCAGAAGGCCCCAACAGTCGATACTCTCAGCCAGGAGTGTAATGCCCCGCTCTGCACGAGGCATTTGGTTGGCTTGTTTGATGCTATCAGAATGTTAGACCGAGACTTATGTTATGAATCGGGAGAATTAAGACTGATGTAGTCTCTCTTAGTTGGCTAGACGGAATGGGTATTGCAATGTGGCTCGCTGGTGGAGCTACGCTTAGTGGAATTATGTGTGATCGGATCAGGAAGACCCTTTAATACAAGTGAGTGGAACTGTCCTTCCTCTTCCTTACTCCTTCATGCTTAATAAAATGAAGTATTAAAATGCCATAAACTGTCCCTAAATGTTCCATATGTTAGTTGCTGAATAATAGAGATGCTTATGCTGAGAATTTTTGAAATGTACAACACATTGAACTGCTAATATGATTTGAGGCCTGAGAATGAATTGATAACATTGCACCTTATGCTTAACGCTGTCGAAATAAGTAGACACTTGAATAATGAGATGCCTTATGAATGATAGAATAAGAAATAAACTGGCTTTGCTATCGAACCAATGAATTGAATGAAACACTAGAATCATGTACTCTCTGTATATCGGTTGCAAGAATATGAAATAATGCATGTCCCTTATAAGAAATGAATGAATGAATAAATGTCCCTATGAAATGAATGAATGTTACGTTCCTCTTAAGAAAGGAATGATATGAGATACGTTGCAATAAAATAATGAATGAGAAATGATAAAGCTGGGATCGTTGAGATCACCAAATGAAATGATGGTAATGATGAAATGAATAAGTCATTGAATATGACTAATGATGCACTGTTGCCTTTACTTTTTAATATTTTTTACCATGCGATTATGTTCACAATCGAGTCGGACACGCATTTGCATGGTCATGGACAACTTGTATACAGGGTTTGAGTTTTAATTTCCTCGAACGGTTCGTAGGGCCCTAGGAACCAATTTGGCCTAGGAGGAAATAATGATGAGTGCTATGGGAGCAAGGATAAAGTGGGGTGGCATTGAGGCTCGCCACCTACTATGCTGACCGCATTATCTTGAAATGAAATGAAATAAAATGAAATGAAATGAGTCCATATGGTTTAACAACACTAGTGACCATGTAGTCAGGATACATGCTAATGAATGTTTTGTACAGGCAGAGTAAGTATATCTAATAACCTGTATTTGATGCAGATATGAGAAGTCTGCTATCGGTAAGGAATCACATAATTGTGATATTGTATATGTTGGTCAACTTGCCTGCTTAACATGCTAAATGAAATGATGCTGTGTTGTTGCCTTTAAAATAAGAAACTCTATAACATGTTCAATATGTTAAATGCGAATTTGCTGATGCATTGCCTTTTAGATCATTGCCATAACCTGTTGAATGATACCACCAAGTATGCTAAATGATGCCTTCAGAATGTATTTCCATAATATATTCAATGTGTTAACTCAATGTTGCTTAGATGATGCCTTACACAAAGAAATGCTATACCATGCTAAGACATTACTTACTTCAATGTTTCTGCTCAAGAACTGTAACCTGATGCTAGGCCCCAAGTAAAAAGATCATTCTATTAAATGCTTGCTAAAATTGACTAGTTAGTATTGGTTTAGGCGAGTGGGTTGGATTCTGTTCGCCACTACATAGATGATGTGCTAACCCACATTTTGTGGGCAGGTGCTCGTGCTTGGAATGTTCTACACATGAAGATTGGCTTGATTGGTCCTGCGGCATCGAAGATTTGTTGGGCATACAGAAGCTCTCCTTGTACAAGATGATGTCTTCTATTTATAAAGGGCATAATATATGAAACATTGTAATCAGTGATACCAGTGAGTTGTAAGCCAAGACGGTATATCGAGTTGTAATCCAATGTATCCAAATATCAAATGTAAGTTGTATAGCATTGTTCAGTTGGCTTTCAATGTAAAGTGAGATGTGCTGTAAGCATTGTACTTCAATACAAGTCTTGTACTCTTCTTCAATTATCAATAAAGAGAATAAAGTTCTATATATCTCTGTGTAACTTCAAGTTATCCTTTTATCTCCGCTGCTATAAAGAAGTGATGTAATTCTATTCAATGAGAAAGATTGTCCTCACTAAATTCAATTTATCTGCTTCTGCCATTGCGAGGTGTTCCTATTTGAAGAAAATCAATTATGTACCATCATTGCCTTGTACAAGTACAATACCAGACTTGTACGGCATCACGTCTAAGCGAGGACGATCGATTCCATGAGATAAAATATGTGAATAAATGACTCTACGAATCGGGGCATGAAAAATTGGTATCAGAGCATGGCTTTACGTCCTTGATCTCTTGTTTGATTCATTTTAAATCAAAGTTACATCGACGATTAACCAAAGTTGCTTTTGCGATCACTCAACGTTGCTTCCGCGATTAAGTCAAAGATTGCTTCCGCGATTATGTTGTTGTTGTTCTGTAATCATCCTATGTTGTTCGTGTCTGAAAGATCGTTGACCCTGTTGGCTGCCCACTGGATGTTCCATAAAATAAGTCTATATACATTATGATGCCCTGAATGAATGATTGTTGTTGGTTTGGACACAAATAACCCAACAATGACTTGATGCCATAGTATGCTATATTGTGAATGGTATTTGGAATGTGGAAATAAAGGAAGTGGCTATGTGTGCTCTAACAAGTTAAGAAGTGCATGTGATATTGGGAAAAGAATTATGAATGGGGTAATTGATGGATGAGTTCAACAGAACTGGTGAATTGACTCATGTGTGCTGGCTACTGCTTTTGAGACCCTAAGAATGTTAGCTTGTGATACTGAGACCCCGAGATGTTGGCTAAGTAGTATGATCATTATAAATCATGAATGACCGGAATAGATTTGAGTAGGATTGTTTAAGGATGGCTTCTTTTCTGAGTGGTATATTGTCTCTACCACCTCAGAACGAGATAATTGGTGACCCTTTCCTTAGGATAGCAATAAAACTATCTGGGGGTACTGGGTAGTGCCAAGACTTAGCTGGGAGTCATGTATTGTTGTTAGATGACTCGAGTGTCCCTTGACGGTGATGTTATGCTGGGTAGCGAGATTGTCGAAAATTGTAATCGGTGGCTTGGTTAGAAATTATTTAGTCGAGTGACGAATAAGACTAGTAAGACAGTATGCTATGGGTAAATTGATTTGGCTAGAGAATGTTGTGGCTTAGAACATTTGAATGTTAATTTCGATTGGTTGGATGCAAATCATATGTGGCTAATACAAAGTTGGTTGCTAAGCTGAAAGTTTTGGAAATATTGTCGGTGACCCAAAGGATATTAGAAATCTGTGCCTTGACCCTAAGGTGTAATAGATGTAAGTCCATCTTGATCACCAAAGGGTAGTCGTTGCATAGGTGCATGATGCTGAGGAATTGAATTGTACTAGAAAAGTAACAAGTAGCAACCCTGAATATTTTGTTGCATAGAGGATGGTTAATTGATACATGAATTGTCAGATTAAATGGAATGAACTACTTGACCCTTGATGTAGGGAATTTCAAGAATGTTCGTATGAGATTTAGATGGTTGTCGGTTGGAATATAGATTGCTGACTTATGACTTGGTGGTGTGACTTCGTCATACAAAATGAATAGTATGATTCCATAGTTATGTTAAGACTATCGGAATCGATGACCCTTGAATAGTTAGCCTTGGCTTATGGGTTCATGTGGGTACAAAGAAATTAGAATAAAAATTGAATTGTTGGGAATTTATTTGATGGATTATGTCACGACCCGCACCCTGAAGAGGGGTACGAGCACGTGGTTACGTCCAGCCTACGCCTCAGAATCGGCGGTAGAACGCTGTATATAGGGTCTGTAAATACTACGACTAAAACAGATAAATGTACCTGTACAGTATATACATTCTGAATGGAGGTGACATAGCAATACAGTCTCAATCACATAATCAAAACTAGGGTAGATAGTACGGAAAAGGAAATATGATAGAATAAGCAGGAAATGAGTCCAAGATCCACAAGTCAGAGCTATACACAAAATATCCAGAGTCTCAAAAAATATATAATAGGTACTACAAATCTGAAAGTGCTAGCTAGCTCGCAGGCCAGACAAAACTAGCTAAACTATACTACTCAAGGTGAGCAAAATCTAGTGGCTCTACCAACAAGCCACAGTCTAACTCTAATCCATCAGACTCTACCCCATAGTAGGTCGGGCAATCAGCCTCTGGATCATCTGTAAAATTTGTCAACGATATCCTGTCAGGAAAATGAGCAAGTACAAACACCAACAGCAGTTCCATATGAATTGACAAAAGCTATAAGAGACAGTATAATGAAATACAAGACAAGGATATGTAAAGTACAAGGTAAAACCAGCAGGAAATGTATAATAGGTGTGAGTACCGAATAGAACAACAATATGTATGTAGGATTACTTAGGAACTATCCGGGAGCCGAGTTACGACCCTTAAACCAAACAAGGACCGGGGTTGTAACTCTTCTCCCGAATAGAACTTAGCCTCCTAGGATAAATAAATATGAAAAGGTGCCTTGAATTATTAGTGCGTCATGTGATCGGTTTGGGAAACATGTTCAAGCTTTCCATCTGACCGGCTACGAACAAATAACAAGCGTGAAACAAGAAGTGTGAAGATAAGGCCGGTCACCATGGAAAGTTCAAGTAGCTATGAACAAGTGTCGAGTACAAGTGTGAAACAACAAGTGGGTATTTTGATCACACAACCACTAATAACTCCCCATCCCCGAAAAGTATAAAAGATCTGGTCATAACACGTTATGACACGAGGTTTAAGAGCAGGTGATCAGCCCACTCCCAAGTCCATGTCTATACAAGTACAAGTAACAAATCAAGTCATGTACCAATATACCAAGTAATCCGGGAACAACATCTCATGACAGGATCCGACATATACTAGTCCGTGAAATATCGTGTCTGAGAATCAAGTAAGATACTACAACTGAATCGGATATAGCAGATATCAAGACAATAAAAACTATCAGTGAATGTACTCGCCTGTGGTCCTGAGCTGATAGGGTGAACAGACGCTCATAGTGATCACAGACCTAAAATAAGATACTATGAGTCAAACAGGGCTAAATACTGAAAAAGGAAGCTAATACAAGCCATGAATGCAAGTCTAAGTCAAAACTAGGTCAATCTAGGTCAAACTGAGTCATACTAGGGCATACTGGTTCATACTAGGTCATACTAGGTCACTGGGAGTCAATCCAAGTCAAACTAGGTCGAACGGGGTCAAGGGTTGACTTACAGTTGACTTTTGGTCAAAAAATCAACTCTGGTCAACTCTGGTCAACACTGAGTCAACCCGGGGTCAACCCTAGGTCAAACAAGTCAAATGTTGACTAACAGTTGATTTTCAGTCAACTGGTCAACTCTGGGTTGGTTTCGGTCAAATCGGGTCGCTTAAAGGCTAAGTTTGACTCTCGGTTGACTTTTGTTGACTTTAGGTCAAAAAGGTCAACCGACGTCAAAACTAGTCTTAGAGTACCATATTTGATCATTACCAACCACGGGAATCAAGTTCTAACTCTATCTTAGGCTTCTAACACAATTACCCTATTCCTAGGCAAAACTAGCATTTACCCTTCCAAGGTAAATCCCGATACCTTGCCCAAACCCAAGGAAACCCCGTAAATACCCATGGTACTAGCCTAGACTCCTTAGGGTAGCTAGATATCAACCTATCTAAGGTTTACCTACCAAGAAATTTGGGTATCCTAAGTATCTAGGCCATCTTATGACACATGCTAACCCTTTACCCAATACCTTACCTATATGATGAATTTACCCTTTTCTATACCACACTCATCAACACCACTCACTCACATACAACACTCTCACAATATACCACACTCTTAGGCCCTCCTATAGGTTTTTCTACTGGTTTAGGTATAGGCTATCCTATAAGTTACTTTACACACTCACTTAGTCTCTCTATCTCACACACACAAACCTCAAATACACACACACACATAGGTAAACACATGGACAGATTTGTAGTGTTTTAGGACTGATTTTAGGTGGTTTCTAAGGGTTAAAACAATGGGCAAATAGTGGGATATATAGTGGTATATATGGGGGATAGATAGGGGGTTATATGGGGCTAAATGGTATGTGAAATGGGGGGGAGGGTTTTGAGACCCAAACTGCTGCTATAGCAGTGCCAACTTGGCTAGCTGCTGCTGTCCAAAAAGGGCAGCAAGCACTGCTGTTTGCTGTCCAAAACACCCCCACCACAGCCACCATACACCACCACAACCACCACTTAATACACCACCACAACCACTCTAAAACACCTACAACCACACAAACACTCAAGTTCCCCCCCCCCCCCCCTTGGCCGAACCTGCTGTCCCTTGCCCAAGCACAACAATATCACACAAACAACACATAATATCCACCATATATATATATATATATATATATATATATATATATATATATATATATATATATATTTTTTTTATATATATATATATGTAGAATGATATATATATAACTATATATATATATATATATATATATATATATATATATATATATATATATATATATACATATAGGAAATATATATATATATATATATATATATATATATATATATATATATATATATATATATATAAATATATATATATATATATATATATATATATATATACATATAGGAAATGAATATGATACATATATATATATATATATATATATATACATATAGGAAATCAATATGATACATTTAGATACTTGGAAAAACATTCTAAAACATGTCAAAATCTGGAATAATAGTAAGAACAACACAAAAATCATTACACAATAATATCCATGAGTCCAAATGGGGGTTTTTCCTATTGGGACACAATCCTACATGTTGGACACCCCTAGAAATATCGAAATGGACACAAAATGGTCTCTAATGGAGACACAACCATGGGAATCATTCCTATTGGGTTCCTAACCAATCTACATGAGAGGGAAATAAATTTGGAGAAGAGATTACCTAGTTTTGGAGAAGGAACAATGGTGAGCTTTCAAAAGTGGATGGAACCTTTGGAGAAGAAGAAGAAGAAGTGGATGAGAATAAAAGGAAAGTGGTTTCTCTCTCCTCCCCACCCCTACACTATGTGGCCGCCAAGCATGCCCAAACCCCCTTTTTGGTATTTACAAGTTTGCCCCTCTAATTGTTCTATTAGCTTTACACAAGGTTGCTTAGGGTTTGGGAGTTAAAAATGTAAATCTAGTATTCTAATTAGGTCTAACCTAATCCATGGAGTCATGACAAAACCCTCTAACTTTTGATGGTAATATTGTGGGCAATGGCTAGCTAGTGTGTGGGCCTGCTAAGGTCAAAACTACCCCGGGTCCCCGAAACAAGTCAAAACAAGTCGGAATGAGTTGAAATTCGAACCCGATTCAAATAACCCCAAAATAATACAATAAATAAATAAATAATTCCAAAATAATTTTTAAAGTGGAAAATTACAAAAATACCCCTGTTTCTGGAAACTGGGGTGACAGATTATTAGAACGATGAGAATCGTATATTGGATTAGGATTTACTGTAATGTTGATAGATCGATCTTAGTCGATCGTTGGGTAAGTCTAGAGTGAGCCTCTGTGGGAATTATTTCCTTGAGGAAGACACTAGATAGATAGACTTGACCCTAAAAACCGTGGGCTATATGACCAATTGTTGGCATAATCGACAATGGCAAATAGTTATTCAGACTGAGTCGATACCCATAGGTATGGGTAGAGTTCCTTAGAACTGTCGGTTGCTTGTTGGCCCTAAGAATAAGAAACTAGTATAACCCTAGTAGTCGTCCACTCTAGGGAAGTCACCTGAATGATTAAGTTTAGCTGTCAGTGTAGCTATCCTTAGAGATAGATTGAATAATAGGTAACCATTGGAGACCCATAGGATGACCTTGTGGTATTGAATGAGAGATGGTGGTAATGAGTATTGACCTAAGAAAATGTATGCTTCAACTTATGTCTTGGAGATGTTTGACCGGTGTCCATAGTCGTGTAGCTGGGTTAGCCTTAACTGTTGCATAGAATTATACCCTGACTCGAGTAATCGATAGTGAGAGACGTCGGATTGTATCTTTTATGAAAGATGAATTGCCTCGGTGAGAAATATTGTTGGAATTGGGAAGGAATATGATTGCATGTTGTGAACTCTTGATATAATTGGCTCTAAGTTAGACCCTTGATCGAATGTTGGAATATTATGCTTAGATAGAGAGCTTGCCCGAGTTATCCCTGATGATAAGTGTTGTGGTCTGGAAGATAGTAATTGTGGGAAAGCGAATGAAGTAATAAGTCAATTGAAAGGATGCTAAGTCGAATTTAGAAGAGAGAGCTATATCGTGGCTGATCGAATTGCACTAACATAGAAGTTGGCTGAAGTACATATGTTTTGGGGACGCCTAAAATATTTGTATGTATCCAACCGAAGTGATAGGTTGCGACTGAGATAATATTTTAGGAAAAAAAATTATCGCACTAGCGCGGACTTTGGCTGAAATGCATATGTTTTGGGGACGCCTAAAATATGTGCATGAATCCAAACGAAGTGATATGCTACGACCAAGATAGAAATACAAGGAAAAATTAGTGAATCAATGAGAAGTTACAAGTAATTGAAAAAGAAAAAGACAGATCGAATTATTGATGGATTAAAATGATACAGTTGGATAGCTATTTTAAGATGACCGAGTGTGCTGAAGTGAGTATTGAATTGAAGCTGAATGAATAACTCGTTGTGACTAAGTGAATCTAGTAGAAGAGTTGTTTCCTTAAGTTTCGATGACGAAACTTTTTTTGAGTGGTATATTATGTAATACCCCGCTCTGCACGAGGCATTTGGTTGGCTTGTTTGATGCTATCAGAATGTTAGACCGAGACTTATATTGAAAATCAGAAGAATTGAGACTGATGCAGTCTCTCTTAGCTGGCTAGACGAAATGGGTATTGGAACGTAGCTCGCTGGTGGAGATACGCTTAGTGGAATTATGTGTGATCGGATCAGGAAGACCCTTTAATGCAAGTGAGTGGAACTATCCTTCCTCCTTCTTACTCCTTCATGCTTAATAAAATAAAGTATTAAAATGCTATGAACTATCCCTAAATGTTCCATATGTTAGTTGCTGAATAATAGAGATGCTTATGCTGAGAATTATTGAAATGTACAACACATTGAACTGCTAATGTGATTTGAGGCCTGAGAATGAATTGAAAACATTGCCCCTTATGCTTAACGCTGCCGGAACAAGTAGACACTTGAATAATGAGATGCCTTATGAATGATAGAATATGAAATGAACTGGCTATGCTATCGAACCAATGAACTGAATGAAACACTAGAATCATGTACTCTTTGTATATCTGTTACAAGAATATGAAATGATGCCTGTCCCTTATAAGAAATGAATGAATGAATAAATGTCCCTATAAAATGAATGAATGTTACGTTCCTCTTAAGAAAGGAATGATATGAGATACGTTGCAATGAAACAATGAATAAGAAATAATAAAGCTGGGATCGTTGAGATCACCAAATGAAATGATGGTAATGATGAAATGAATAAGTCATTGAATATGACTAATGATGCACTGTTGCCTTTACTTCTTTAATATATTTTACCATGCGATTATGTTCACAATCGAGTCGGACACACATTCGCATGGTCATGGAAAACTTGTATACAAGGTTTGAGTTTTAATTTCCTCGAACGGTTCCTAGGGCCCTGGGGACCGATTCGGCCTAGGAGGAAATAATGATGAGTGCTATGGGAGCACGGATAAGGCGGGGTGGCATAGAGGCTCGCCACCTACTATGCTGACCGCATTATCTTGAAATGAAATGAAATGAAAAGAGTCCATATGGTTTAACAACACCAGTGACCAAGTAGTCAGGATGCATGCTAATGAATATTTTGTGCAGGCAGAGTAAGTATATCTAATAACCTGTATTTGATGCAGGTATGAGAAGTCGGCTATCGGTAAGGAATCACATAATTGTAATGTTGTATATGTTGGTTCAACTTGCCTGCTTAACATACTAAATGAAATGATGCTGTGTTGTTGCCTTTAAAATGAGAAACTGTATAACATGCTCAACATGTTAAATACGAATTTGCTGATGCATTGCCTTTTAGATCATTGCCATAACCTGTTGAATGATAACACCAAGTATGCTAAACGATGCCTTCAGAAAGTATTTTCATAATATGTTCAATGTGTTAACTCAATGTTGCTTAGATGATGCCTTACACAAAGAAATGCTATACCATGCTAAGACATGTTTACTTACTTCAATGTTTTTGCTCAAGAACTGTAAACTGATGCTAGGCCCCAAGTACAAAGATCATTCTATTAAATGCTTGCTAAAATTGACCAGTTAGTGTTGGTTTAGGCAAGTGGGTTGGATTCTGCTAGTCAGTACATAGATGATGTGCTGACCCACATTTTGCGGGCAGGTGCTCATGCTTGGAATGTTCTATACATGAAGATTGGCTTGATTGGTCCCGTGGCATCGAAGATTTGTTGGGCATACAGAAGCTCTCCTTGTATAAGATGATGTCTTTTGTTTATAAAGGGCATAATGTATGGAACATTATAATCAGTGATACCAGTGAGTTGTAAGCCAAGTCGGTATATCGAGTTGTAATCCAATGTATCCAAATATCAAATATAAGCTATATAGCATTGTTCAGTTGGCCTTCAATGTAAAGTAAGATATGTTGTAAGCATTGTACTTCAATACAAGTCTTGTACTCTTCTTCAATTATTAATAAAGAGAAGAAAGTTCCATATATCTCTGTGTGACTTCAAGTTATCCTTTTTGCCTCCACTGCTATAAAGAAGTGATGTACTTCTATTCAATGAGAAAGATTGTCCTCACTAAATTCAATTTATCTGCTCCTGCCGTTGTGATGTGTTCTTATTTGAAAAAAATCAATTATGTACCATCTTTGCCTTGTACAAGTACAATACCAGACTTGTATGACATCACGTCCAAGCGAGGACGATCGATTCCAAGAGATAAAATATGTGAATAAATGACTCTACGAATTGGGGCATGACAAGGAGGGTCCTCCTCGGACCACGGCTCAGGCTCCGATGTACCCCCCTCCCCTCACCTCTCCCCCTCCGGGCCATATTGCTCCCCAACCTCCAGGCGCTCTTCATCAATATCCATCCCCCTTCTTTCGTTGGGATCTTTTGGCCAGATCGGGTTGCGCAGATGCCCCCTTATGGGCCAGAGATCGTTCTTTCAGAGATCGAGTACTCCACCCCAACCGAAGGACAAACCATCAGAGTTTCGTTCTCCTCCGACAAAATCTCCTTATTATCCTCTTATTTCTCGAGGACCTTTGTGCTGAAATTCCAATCCTGATGCCCCAAACTACCCATTGTCAAAAAAGCCATCGCAGGCAGGGGTCTTTCATCCGCCTACAAGGTCGCTCCATTAGACTCCAAACACCTCCTACTCCACCTCTCTTTCGATCCAGACTCCTCCCTAGTCTGGGCTAAGGGCACCACCAACATCGGATCCCTCAGCATGATGATCGCCAAATGTTCCCCAGTTTCAACCCCAACGTCGACTCTACGATTATCTCGACGTGGATCACCCTACCGAATCTTCCCCTAGTCTATTTTGCCCCAGCAGCGCTCAAGAGAATTGCCAGCTCCTTCGGACCTTGGTAGCCATCGCAGACGAAACATGCAATCTATCTAAAGGCAACCATGCTATGATTTGCGTAGAGATCGATTTATCCTTCTACCCCCCAAGGGTTATTCAGCTTGAGCTAGGGGGACGGACGCACATCCAGATGCTAGAGTATGACAACAGCATTAACTTCTGCAAGCATTGTCAGATTAGAGGCCATCTCACGAAACATTTTTTCAAGGCCCAACCGGAGCTCAAGAAGATAGCTCCTAAAAAGAACCCATCCCCGAGGACAACACAAATCTCCACCTCCGGGCCTATCCTACCCCTCTCCAACTCCCACTCCTACGTCACAGAAAGCGACAGCTCCCCCAGCCCTAGCGCCCCTCCAAGTCGAATAATGACTTGGCCCCTCACAAGTCATCAGGCATCACCCTACTCAACAGATTTCAGATCCTTAGTCCACCTCAGGCGACGGATGACCAGGCAAACCCCACCCATGACCAATCCCTGCTCGATGAAGGCGATGAGATCACTCCAGCCGTTGAAGCCGCAGAAGTGAGAGGGAAGAACCAGTTGGTGCTGATTCCCCACCAAGCCCAGGCCGATCCTACCTCATCACCTCCCCCGGTCGAGGTCTAGCGGCCAACAGGAAACATCTCCCTCAACAAATTCAAGTTACTCAACCCTTCTCATGCTAGAGATGGCCAGACTATCCCCATCCCTGGCAAGCCCCAGAATGATGTAGGTAACGAGAATACCGAAACCCCCGCTGTTGTCGCTTCGGAGCTTTCTGTGGAGAACCAGTTGGCGCTGACTACCCTCTACGATCCAGTGGATTCCTACCCATCCTCCCACCCGGCCGAGGTCGCACAATCTTTAGGACTCGAATATGAGGCCAGGATCCGTCAGGCCCAAGAGGCGGGCTTTTTGAACCCAAACAACCCCCTCAGTGCTCTAGCCGAAATTGAGACAGAACTCATCAACCCCCCAGAGGACGACACTGGCAGCGAGGCCCCGTACCTCCGAGGCATGACGGCAGAAACCTCCGCACCGGCCCTAAGGTCCCCAATACTCATCTTATCAAGAAAAAAAGAAACAAGCTCAAGATCCACCGGCCATGATCACCAGGTCAGCCACCAAGAGCAACCCCACCCCCAACCGCAAACTCGCTGATGGTTAACATCCTAGCCTGGAATGTTAGAGGGCTGGCCAATAAACCCACCATGAGGAGATTAACCACCCTTATTAAAATCCACCGGATCAACATTATAGTTATCATCGAACCTAAAATCCTCTAAAGAAAACTCAAATCCATCCAACTTCAGCTCGGTTTCCCAAATGCCATTGCTGGGTGCCATGACATCTGGATCCTCTTCTCCGATGATTGCCTCTTCGGTACCGTCCTCGACCACGATCAGGCGCTCTCATGCTGGGTGGAACAACCCTCCCTCCCTTCCGGATCCCTTATCTCCGCTGTTTACGGTAGCTACGACTACATCGAGCATAGGCAGCTCTGGAACATCCTTTTGGACACCCATAATTCCTTCAACAGCCTTCCATGGCTCAGCATTGGAGATTTTAATACGATTGCGAGCTCCAAAGAGAAAATGGGAGGTCGTCCTCCCCACCAACTGGCCATGAACGACTTCAATTTCTTTATGTTTCAGGCCAACATACATCCTCTCCCATACTCCGGCAACACCTTCACCTGGTACAACATGCAAGAAGGAGCTCAGCGCCAATATTCCCGTCTAGATCACGCCCTTGTTGACAACCGATGGTCCGACATGAACCTCATATCCAACCTCTTCTACCTTAACTCCATCGAATCAGACCACTCTCCTCTCGTTATTGAGGTCAGCTACAATCCCAACCTTATCAAAAAAACCTTCAGATTCCTGGACTTCTGGTGACACCACCCCCAATTCCAGAACACCGTCGCTGCCGCCTGGAACTCGATATACAACCGCGACCCCCTAATTAGAGTAGCTATGAAACTCAAGGCCACCAGGAATGCCCTAACTTCATGGAGTAAGCTTGCTTTTGGCCACATTTTCTAAGTAATTATAGCTGCAGAGGACGATGTCACTCCTGCGAAGATTCGGTTCGCCACAGATTACTCCTCAGAGGCCCGCGCCTCGCTCAACCTCACCAAAGCTATCCTAAAATCCCTCATGAAAGTAGAAATAGAATTTTGGAAGCAAAAAGCCAGGTTAACTTGGGACACCGAGGAAGACAGCAACTCCGCATTCTTCCACACCTGCGTTAGGGGTCGCAGGCATCAACTATCCCTTCACCAAATCTCCGACAAGAACGGCACCTTACTCAAAGATCAGCGGAGCATCCAGACTGCTGCCGCCAACTTCTACTCCAAACTTTTTACCAAAGACGTTGTCGTCAAGGACGAGAGATTCCTGGCTCAGGTCCTCCTCCTTATCGATGAGCAGGACAATGATCAGCTTTTAATCCCTCTATCTGCAGAAGAAGTTAAGTCCGCGGTCTGGGCTCTTGACGAGCACAACTCTCCAGGACCGGACGGTTTCTTGGAGATGTTCTGTCGCTCCTGTTGGAACATCATTCAGACCGACGTGATCGAAGCTGCTACTGCTTTCTTTCAAGGCGCTTATTATCCTAAATCCCTATCCCGAGCCAATCTCATCTAAATCCCAAAAAAAGTAACCGGGGACCTTCAAAGATTTTTGTCTGATCAACCTTTGCACCTTTGCCAATAAAATCTTTTCCAAGATCGTCGCCACCCGCATGTCCCCTATTCTCCCCAAGATTTTCTCTGAAGAGCAAAGCAGGTTCGTCCCCGGGCGGAACATAACAGACAACATCCTTCTAGCCCAGGAGATGGTTACGTGCATGAAATTCCCGACGAGGGGGGGTAACTTAGCCATTAAGCTTGACATGGAGAAGGCATACGATCGGCTAGACTGGCAATTCATGATCTGGGTTCTCAGAGCTTACGGGTTCTCAGACACCTGGATAGACATCATTTACAGATCCATAAGAAACTCTTGGTTCTCCACTATCATCAACGGGTAAGCGGATGACTTTTTCAAAGCTAGCCGCAGTGTCCGACAAGGAGACCCTCTATCTTCCACCATATTCATCATAGCTACCGAAGCCCTCAGCAGAAACCTCAACACCATAGTCAACATCCCCAAATTCCTCCAATTTCACACCACTACGGGTTGTCCCATTATCACTTACCTGGCATACGCCGACGACGTACTCATCTTCTCCTCCGGGGACATCGGATCCTAGAGGTGGTCTGCAGCATCCTAAAGAAATACACCAGATGCTCTGAACAACGGATCAACCGCGATAAAAGCGTCATCTATACCCACCATAAAGTCGATATGAGCCATTCTGCTGCCCTCACAATCTTACCTCCTTCTCCACCGCTTACCCGCCGTTCACCTACCTGGGGTGCCCATTAGTTTACGGTAGATCTAATTCGGGCATCTTCGGTGGCATTGTTAACAAGATTAGGAAGAAGATTGAGGATTGGCACAACGTGACCCTATCTCCTGACGACAAGATGATCCTCATCAAGCACGTTTTATCCTCCATCCTTATCTACACCCTGGCGGTCTGCTACCCGCTTTTGAAGGCTCTCTCTTCCATGGAGGCTCTTTTTGCCAGCTTTTTCTGGGAGCATAATAATGGTCAGGATAAGCACCACTGGGCTAGCTGGGACTCGATGTCCAAACCAACGGGCGAGGGGGGCCTCGGCTTTATCAAATTATCGCACATCGTGAGCGCTTGCTCTATGAAACTGTGGTAGAAGCTTAGATCGCACAACTCTATCTGGTCGTAGTTCATGAAAGCTAGATACTTCCAACATTCCTACCCAACCACGGCCTCCTCTAACAGTCGTTCCTCCGCATCGTGGTGCCGTATTCTTTACGGGCGTCAGCTTGCGGAACCCATAATCAGCTTGCGACTCGGCAACGGAGACTCCGCACCTAGCTTCGAGCGGTAGATTGGAGATGGGATCTACCAACTGTCCCCTAATGCCCCTCCTTTAGCTGCACGATTCGGGATCTCTGGGACCCAGCATCGGGTTGGCGATGAGAGCGGCTTAGAGATTGGATCGGGCAGGAGGCGACGACTAGGCTCGAAGCCGCGGATATTCGGATCAACGATTTCCCAAACAAATTGATGTGGTCCTCCAACATCGACGGTTCGTTCACGATGGCCTCAGCCAGACGGGAGGTAGGGGGTGGCATGTCGTTTCCCCTACTCGTGCCTTTCTGGTAATCCTGGATCCCCAACAAATGGTCTTTCCTGATCTGGAGAGCTTAGCGCAGGAAGCTGCCGACCGACGATTCACTTACCACCATCGGCTTCAGCCTTGCATCCAGCTACCACTGTTGCACCTCCCACAAATCGAAAATCGCGGAACACATCCTGCACTCCGGAGATCTTGCTAACCTGGTTTAGCATGACCTCTCTCGACGATGTAAGAGAAGACATCGACCCGGGGGCTTCAACGATCTCCTGGCTAACTGGGGTGACACCCACGGCCATCAGATCGCTGCAGCCGCTGGTATTTGGGTCCTCTGGAAGAATCAGAACAAACTCAGGTACGAAGGCCGCCAATACAACCCAACTCAACTGATTCGTGAAGTCCTTTGTCAAATTCTTAAAACTAGGAACCGCTGCTCCCACTCCTCGGAGTTATTTTGGCCGGCTTTTCTTTAGTTGTGCTCAACGCTCCCTTAGTGGCTAGTTTCCTTTTTAGGTTTTGTTCTGTTGTTTCTCCGTGCCCGACGCGCTTACTTGTATAGGCTTCGACATTTTGCGCCTGATACATCAAAAAAAAAGTCCTTTTGGTAAAAAAAAAATTATATATATATATATATATTCGACATTTTGCGCCTGATACATCAATAATAGTCCTTTTGGTAAAAAAAATAATATATATATATATATATATATATAGATATATAGTTTACCTTATATATACCTATCTAATATATGTATATAATACACCATAAATTCTAACAAAATCTTTATATTATATATTCTTAGTATAGCGCCTATTTATATAAATACAAATATATATAGTACATTTATTTGTCAACGAAATAAAAACAACCAATAAAAATAAATAATTTTATTTAAAATAATAACAACATTAAATAATAATAATAATAATAATAATAATAATAATAACTAAAATAAGCCAATAAGAGGGTTAGGATTGGGTGACACCTTATATCTCTAATTTAACTGGTCAAAAAAATGTACAATAATCTAAATGCCATATAGTATTAATAACACCTTATATTATACCTCTAATCAATTATTTAGAAAATATTTATCACTACCTAGAAATAACTACGAAATATTTGTACACACATAAAATACTTCTACATGGCGTACACTAAATGCCTACATGGGCTTGGATTCGGTTCGGGTCCAGTTCGGGCTGGCTTCGACAAACCGGGTCACCTAAAAGTAAATATAAAAATAATTAATAAAAATTAATTCGTCTGTGGGGATTAAGTCGCAATTTAGCCTGGTTTTTCTAGTTAGAACCCACCTTTGTCTCGGCCTTCCCTACCATGGCTAAGGTCATATATAATAATAACTATTTAATTAAAATATTCATAAATTCTATAAAATCCCATTCAAAACAAATAAATAATAAAAAATAATTCCAAAAATTCATGGGTGTTACATTCTACCCCCTTAAAAGAATTTCGTTCTCGAAATTAAAATAACTCACTAAGGTAAAGGAAAACATGTCTATGGTTCTAAGATGTCTGTAAAGTGTGCTTTGTCTCTATGGTTATTCCTAAGCAAACATGCACCAAACTAGCTTAAACTAATAATCTACTTCTATTATTAACACAAAATCAAGTTATTACCTTCCGTTGCCTCTAGTGTCGTTGTTCCATCTTCAATCCTCATGGAAAAGGCCTGTCTTGGTCGTTGTGCTCCTGCCTGCTGTCTAGCTTGCATAAACTGCATCGCCTGATCGAAAACCAGTCTACGCAGATGTTAGGGTTATATACTAAAAGCATAACTTTTGTAGTAACCTTATTTCCTTAAATTTTAAATGAGAATCATATGGGAAAATGTTTGCATATTATATTTGTTGCAAGTATTAATACAAATGTCTGATATTCTATATTGTAGATAATATGGTGTGTGGTGTCACATAGAAGATCTTATTATCAGTTTCCTATGGAGTATATAAATAGTTCACAACCTAGATGGACTTGGCGATCTATTGGAAAGGTTGTAATATAATCTGGTATTAGTCTATCTTGACTATAGGTTTACACTAGTACATATTGTGTGTAGTGAACAGGACCACTTGAGGTTGTATGATGGGTTGTTGATTATAAATGGAATCCATGTCCCGATACATCGGGTTGATGGATGTCTCCTTAAGGAGCTCATACGTATTGTCATATAAACCCTGCAAGAGGATTATATCCAACATGACAAATAATATTGAGCGGTACTACTTAAGGATAAAAGATGTCGAATCAATATAGTTGTCAGCAACTTAATTTGATCGACGGACATTCGATATCTTAACATGGGGAGCCAAACGAGCATATAATAAAAGAAGCCCACAAATATAATTTGGGATTAGGAAGGTAGTGCAAAAATAGCTCATTAGTGGACCGAGCTATTGTTAATAGGCCTGGATTGTGTGTTCGAGTTGAACACGGGATATCCAGATACGTTAGGAGGCCTAACCCTAATTTCTCCTCATGGTTCCTGCTGTAGCCTATATATATCCTCTATTCTCTGGCCATAAAATAACTGATCAGAAATCTAAAGCTTTCTCTAAATTCGTGATTCACGTAAGGAGAGAAAGAGAGGGCTGCCAAGGAGAAAAAAAGGTTGGGAGATCGTCGCCCACACGACGTCCAACTCGTGGAAGGAATACGTGCAGAAGATCTTGGGGTCGTCCGCTCGAGATTGCCAGGAACTACTTATCTTCTTCCCACCGCAGGTATAATTCGTGAACCCTACTTTCCGCCTATGAAGGATTAGAACACGTATTAAATCTGTTTAACTTTCTATCGATCAATACGCACACCCAAGTAAGGGTCCTGGGAATCCCCAGTTCCATCAATTGGTATTAGAGCCATTTTGGATCTACGTATTGATTGACACGTCTATATTGTCCAATAAAATCTGTGCTATGTAATAGTCGGTAGATGTCGATCTGTTCTAACTCGATTTTGTAGGCATCTTAGATTCAACTATTATGGTCCAATGCATTTTTTTGATTGTGTTGTTTAAACCACGTATATGTCGTGGTTATTATTGTTGCTGTGGATATAATTAAAATCACGAGGGTTGATCGTGCTTATTATTTTAATTTTTCAAATCTAGATTATGTGTGAACTCCTTCAGGAGGCATAGGATTGATGTAATTTTAATTATTTTTGATCAATCGTGATGGCGGTGGTGGCTGTTTCTGACGCCAGACGAGATGCTTGTTTTAAGCAGTCTATAGGAAGATAGATGATTTTAGAGATGTTGGTTTTCGATGAAGGAATCGAACCACGAATAGATATGTGCAGCGCCAGATTTTGGATTCGGATAGTTGAGGACGGAGCAGGAAAGATGACCATAATAGTTGGATATTTTTCTTTTATTTGTTGTCATTTTGCTTTTTCTGATTATGCATGTTTATTATTGTGTGGATGTTTTTTTGAAAAACAAAGCCTACATTAATAATGGACATAATATCAACTAGTAGAAAAACCCTCATTGTTAAATAACTAAGTGGAAGAAGATATTTGTTTAGTATAAATCCTATTGTCTCCATTACTGGTTTGTAGGTGATGTAATTATACTTGTACGTTGGCTTTAGTGCCTTCCTCTATATCGGATGAGTATAATTATGGATCACCAGTATAAACTTTCGTAGGTATAATTGTAGAAAGTTACCTAGTATGTGTTCACTTCTCCATCTGAAGGAACTCATTCCAAGGTAATGGACTTAGTATTAAGTAATGGTATACACTTAGATACAAATAATGGTATCCTCTCCATCGGAGTCACTGATATTATTTGTATGACCAGAGCAAGACCAACATATTAATTTTATTTGTCATAAAGTTATGTTGACATGATAGTAAAATTAATAGGTAGTACCTACTTGAACAAAGTTGAATTTGTATACGTCCACACTACCGTGGCATGCTAAATTTATGATGTTCAAGGTGTTGGTAAATTTTTACTTGATTAATTCAAAAAGTTTTTGCCCTTCATAATTTTTATTTATATGATTCTCAGGATTTCAAAAATGGGTTCTTTCAGTCCACTTATGGTGATTCTTAAAGAAAACAAACTTAGTGGACCTAATTATATTTACTATAAACGTAATCTGGACATTGTCTTGACTGCTGAGGAGTACAAATATGTACTTGTTGAGGAATGCCCACCTAAGCCTGATGCTAACTCTGATGAGGAGGTCAAAGAGGCTTTTAAGAAGTAGAAAAAGGCAGATGAGATGGCGCGGTGTTACATTCTGGCATCTATGTCAAATATACTACAACATCAGCATCAGGCCACGGCCACGGCTTATGACATGATGTATAATCTCAAGGAACTCTTCGGACATCAGAGTAGAGCAGCTAGGCAATTTGCTATGAAGTGTTTGATGAATACAAAAATGGCTGAGGGTACACCAGTAAGGGATCATGTTCTCAAGATGATGGGTCATCTGAATGAGGTGGAGATCCTTGGAGCTGAAATCGATAGGGAATCCCAGGTCGATATCATTCTCGAAACTCTGTCTAAAAGTTTTGACAATTTTTGCCTTAATTACTACATGAACAAAAGGTTGTATAGTCTGGCAGAACTTTTAAAAGAGCTACATGATGCAGAATCTCTCTTTACGTAGAGTGGTCATGTTTTTGTTTCTGTAAAGGCTTCTACTTCTAAGCCAAAAGGCGGTAAGAAGAAGAATAACATTCAAAAATAGACAAACTTAGCAAATAAGGGCATGGGACCTCAAGGCACGGTAAAAAAGTCGAAAGACAAATGTTTCAAGTGCAAAGGGTCAGGACATTGGAAGATTGATTGTCTACTTCTCAAATAAGGGAACAAAGAAGGTATATATCATTTACTAATAGTTGAAACATGTTTAGCGGTGTTATCTACCGGCACCTGGTGTGTAGATATAGGAGCCACTAATCATGTCTGCAATACATTGCAGAGGTTCCAGGAAACTAGACGGCTCAGTGATAGAGAGAGATGCTTGTTCATGGGTGATGCTACAAAAGTAGCGATCGTTGCATTAGGAGATGTTACTTTATATTTTGGTAGAAATAAGTCTTTGACATTGAGAGATTATCTTTATGCACCTTCACTTAGAAGGAATTTAGTTTATGTTTCTATGTTAGTTAAGGATGGATATTCAGTTTATTTTAATGAAAATATTGTTATTAGAAAGAATAAATATTTTATCTGTTCCGGTGCATTGGTTGATAATATGTATGTCAATAATCCTATTTTGCCCACAATGTAACTTAGGGAAATAAATAATATATCATCTAACTTAAATAAGAGAAAAGAACATTCTTGTATGAACCAAACATATCTTTGGCACTTGCAATTGGGGCATATTAACCTAAGAAGGATTCAAAGACTAGTTGAAGATGGACCTTTGAGTTCATTGGAAGTGGAGGCACTACCAGTCTGTGAATCCTGCTTGGAAGGTAAAATGACCAAAAGCCTTTTACGGCAAAGGGGTATAGGGCCAAAGATGTGTTGGAATTGGTTCATTCTGATTTGTGTGGACCCATGACTATCCAAGCTAGAGGTGGCTTTGAATATTTTGTCACATTTATTGACGATTATTCAAGGTATGGATACATTTATTTGATGCGCCGTAAGTCTGAGTGCTTTGAGAAATTCAAAGAGTGCAAGGCTGAAATAGAGAAACGTCATGGAAAATGTATTAAGTCATTACGATCAGATCATGGTGGCGAGTACCTCTTTAGAGAGTTTAGGGATAATTTATCAGAGGCTGGGATTACATCCCAATTAACTGCACCTGGAATGCCCCAGCAGAATGGTGTAGCCGGAAGAAGGAATAGAACTCTTATGGAGATGGTTAGATCAATGATGAGTTATTCGGATTTACCAGATTCGTTTTGGGGATATGCCTTAGTGACTGCAGCTTATATTTTGAACTTTGTTCCTTCTAAGTCAGTACCTCTTACTACCACAGAGCTGTGGATTGGGCGTAAGCCTAGTCTAAAACAAGTTCACATTTGGGGTAGTCCAGCACATGTGCTGAATAGAAAAGAAGATAAGTTAGAATCTTGTACAGAAGTACGCTTGTTTGTAGGCTATCCAAGAGGAACGAAAGGAGGTTTATTTTATATTCCTAAGGATCAGAAGGTCATTGTTAGCACCAATGCCCGATTCTTAGAGGAAGACTATGTGATGAACCATAAACCCACAAGTAGAGTTGTTCTAGTAGAATTGAGAGGTGAGAGACCAAGTACTTCAGTACCAACAGTACAAGAGGATGAACCATAAATAACTGCACAACGTGTCACAAATATTACACCACAACCGATAGTGCCTCGTCGTAGTGGGAGGGTTGTGATACAACCTGATAGATATATGTTCTTGGGAGAGTTGTCAGACTTCGTCCCTGAGGAACAAGATTATGATCCCTGTATCTACAATAAAGCACTCCAAGATAAAGATGCAGAGTCTTGGCAAAAATCAATAATATCTGAAATAGAATCTATGGATTCTAATCAGGTCTGGGAGCTTATAGAACCACCCGTTGGTGTAAAAGCCATTGGATGCAAGTGGATCTATAAGAAAAAAAGAGGATCAGACGGTAAGGTTGAAACCGTTAAAGCTCGGCTTGTAGCAAAAGATTTTATTCAAAAAGAGGGTATCGATTATGAGGAAACCTTTTCTCCAGTAGCCATGCTTAAGTCTATCCGGATTCTTTATCTATTGCAGCTCATCTCGATTGTGAGATTTTGCAAATGGATGTTAAGACAGCTTTCCTTAATGGAAGTCTTGAGGAAGACATCTATATGAAGCAACCAGACGGGTTCATTGAAAAGGGCCAAGAGCATCTTGTTTGTAAGCTCAAAAAGTCCATTTATGGACTTAAGTAAGCTTCCAGATCTTGGAACATATGTTTTGATCAGGTGATAAAATCCTATAGATTTGATCAATGTCAGGATGAATCATGTGTATACAGAAAGTGTGACAGAAATGTAGTGGTGTTTCTAGTACTTTATGTGGATGACATCTTGCTCATTGGAAACAATGTGAAGGTGTTATCTGATGTAAGGGTATGGTTATCCAAACAGTTTGATATGAAGGACTTGGAAGAAGTAGGTCACATCCTTGGGATCAAAGTTCTACGAGATCGCAAGAAAAGGATGTTGGGCTTATCCCAAGCTTCCTATATCGATACTATACTAACTCGTTTTAGTATGCAAAATTCTAAGAAAGGTTTCTTACCTTTTAGACATGGAATTGTTCTATCAAAGGAGCAGTATCCAAGGACACCTAAAGAGATAAAGAACATGAAAGAAGTTCCTTATGCTTTAGCAGTAGGAAGCTTAATGTATGCAATGCTATGTACGAGACCAAACATCTGCTTTGCCGTAGGCATGGTCAACAGATATCAGTCTAACCCAGGACAAGAGCACTGGACTGCCGTGAAGCATATTTTGAAGTACCTGAAAAGGACTAAAGAGTATATGCTAATTTACCAGGCAGATAGTTTAGTTCCCTTGGGGTATACAAACTCAGATTTTCAGTCAGATAGGGATTCCAGGAAATCTACCTCAGATTATGTGTTTACTTTGGGAGGTGGAGCCATTGTATGGAGGAGTATCAAGAAAAAATATATTGCTGATTCCAACATGGAAGCCGATTATGTGGCAGCCTCTAACGTAGCCAAAGAAGTGGTTTGGCTCAGAAACATTCTGTTGGACTTAGATGTGCTACCTAGTTTGCCTAAGTCTATTACACTTTATTGTGATAATAGTGGTACAGTTGCAAACTCGAAGGAACCACGAGCCCATAAGATAGATAAACACATTCAGCGCAAGTACCACCTGATACGAGATTTCGTAAAGAAAGGAAAAGTTGTTATGATCAAGATAGCATCAGCCGACAACCTAGCTAATCCCTTTACAAAGAGCTTACCAGCTAAGGCTTTTGATAGTCACGTTGAGGGAATGTGAGTCAGATATGTAGCAACATGGCTTTAAGTATAAGTGGGAGATTTGTAACAGTATACTGAAAAGCAATGCTTTGAGTATAAGTGGGAGATTGTTAGGGTTATATACTAAAAGCATCACTTTTGTCGTAACCTTATTTTATTAAATTTTGAATAAGAATCATATGAGCTAATGTTTGCATATTGTATTTGTTGCAAGTGTTAATACAAATGTCTGATATTCTATACTGTAGATAATATGTTGTGTGGTATCACACAGAAGATCTTATTATCAGTTCCCTATGGAGTATATAAATAGTTCACAACTTAGATGGACTTGGACAATCTATTTTAAAGGTTGTAGTGTAATCTGGTATTAGTCTATCTTGACTATAGGTTTACACTAGTACACTTTATGTGTATTGAACATGACCACTTGAGGTTGTTCTCTCTGTACTGACTACATAAGTGAATAAACACCTCCGTTATTATGGATGCTTGTGCTCTTAATCCGGATATAATAACAGACATGTATATGTAGTGTGCATTACTTTGACGCATGAAAGAGTGAGATTCATTATGGGTCAACAACCTCTATAAATTGGGTAATAACATTCTATGTATGATGGGTTGTTGATTATAAATGGAATCCATGTCCCGATACATCGGGTTGATGATGTCCCCTTAAGGAGCTCATAAGGATTGTCATGTAAACCCTGCAGGTGGATTAAATCTGACATGACAAATAAAGTTGAACGGTACTACCTAAGGATAAAAGATGTCGAATCAATATAGTTGTCAGTAACTTAATTTGATCGACGGACATTCGATATTTTAACATGGGGAGCCAAACGAGCATATAATAAAAGGAGCCCACAAACATAATTTGGGATTAGGGAGGTAGTGCAACAATAGCTCATTAGTGGATCAAGCTATTGTTAATGGGCCTGGATTGTGTGTTCGGGCTGAACACGGGATATCCAAATCAGTTAGGAGGCCTAACCCTAATTTCTTCTCATGGTCCCTGCCGTAGCCTATATATATCCTTTATTATCTGGCCACCAAATGACTGATCAGAAATCTGAAGCTTTTTCTAAATTCGTGATTCACGTAAGAATAGAAAGAGAGGGCTGCCAAGGAGAAAAAAATGTTGGAAGATCGTCGCCAACACGACATCCAACTCAAGGAAGGAATCCGTGCAGAAGATCTTGGGGTCGTCCGCTCGAGATTGCCAGGAACTACTTGTCTTCTTTCCACCGCAGGTATAATTCGTGAACCCTAGTTTTTGCCTATGAAGGGTTAGAACACGTATTAAATCTGTTTAACTTTCTATCAATCAATATGCACACCGAAGTAATGGTCCTGGGAATCCCCAGTTCTATCAGCAGATACCCTCCCTCAAACACAAGGGTTTGTCTTCCCAGAATAAGTGAAGACAAAATAATAGAGAATTCAAGGATCGAATACAATTGCGGGGTTTCAAAGGTGATTGAATAGTTAAAAAAAGAGTTATTAAGGCAGTTGTGGATGAGATCCTAGAGGAAAAGTATTTGTTAACTATATCTCAATCCACGTAGAATAACCATAAGAAGAGCGAACCAAGTGCACTTGGTTGATCAGACCATAATACACTGATTCTAAATAGATAATATGTTAGTAGGCGTCCCCAATAAAACATATGTCCTAAACAAGCTCGATAAAGAATAAGCTTGCAAAAATAGGCTATAATAGCAGCATCAGTCAAGATAGTCAAATAATATAAGTACGCAAGAATATGATTTGAAAGAAAGCACAAGTAGTTCAAGTTCACAAGGTCTAAGACTCGTCCGGTATTTGTCTTTAAAGTTTCCCTACTATCATTTTGTCTAAGGGTTTGGTTGTCCAAATGGGTTATGGGCCTCTATGACTCTAGAGTCTAGGTAAGCCTATCCTTCTACACTATGTTATATTCAGTGTCATTCAACTATACTTCATTTATTGGGTCATAAGGACATTGGAAGCTACTTGGTGAGGTTTTCTACACAACATTCAAGAGTTTAACTAAGAGTGTAACTGAATAAATAGAGCATATATACCTAGGATGAGTCATTATCCTAAATTCTATCGCACAAGAAATAAGACTCGCGGTAGGAAAGGAATCAAGCAAGATGCAATTCAAAACAATCAAACGAGAGTTCGAAAATGGAATCAAAGAAGGAGATCAAGTATGTGGATGAGTTCATATGGGTCTTTTCTATCCTATTCGCGAGCTCACGTCGGTATAGTAACGTAACCGAAGTGATTAACGTAGACCTGCATGGTCCACCACAAAAATATGTAATGCCCTAGTCCCAAAATATGTATAGGACCAGGATACGGTACATGCCAGCAGTACTTCACCAGTGGGCCAAATCTCAAAGTGAGCCCATTAGCGAAATGCTTAAGCTGTAAATCATGATAACAACCAAGCAATACAATACAAAACAAGTCACAGGTCACAACATCCACACAGAAAATAAGACACGATATATCAAGTCCAATAAAATAATACTAAAGAGAAAGATCTGTCCAACATGAAATAGAAATAATAATTGTGCGGGTAAGACATCCCGAAACTACAGTATAAAGAAATAAATAATCAACTACATGTCAACTGAAAAAAGGAAAATAAAGTATCAAGTCTAAAAGAGACATGTCTGAAGAGAAGTCTTCAGCCACTATCTCGTCCTCCTGCAAAGGTACGTCACATGCCTTGACTCCAGAACTGGATACCTCCGGGTAACCCTCCTCTCTAACTAAACCTAGAGAGATAACCAGGTCCTTAGAGGACTAGCAAGACACATAATATACATGCCTACTATACAGTAAACCTCATGCAAGAAATATAGGAATAACCCATCGAGGAAAGAATAACACGTAAAGAAACTCTATGGATGGTGACATGTCATGAGAATATAATATTAATCATGGCTAAAAATCGTAGCCCGGGGAGGCACTAACAATAGAGGTATAGCCACGGCTAATAAAATGTTCTCTCCTAAGGTACTAGAAAGCCAAGTCTATCTAGTCATGTCCAAGTTAAGTACAGGTCAAATAGGTTAGGAAAACATGGCACAGGTATAGCAGTACTATTACTAGACATGAACAAGATAAAAAAAGACAGAAAAGTAATATGGAAAATGAGTAAAAACTACGTGCACGTAAAACTAGAAAATAATCATGAGAAGTAGGAGCAATGTGTAACCAAGTAAGACACAAAGGAATAGCAATATGAAAGAGCATGTAAGTACTATAAATTTTGGCAAGGTGTACTTGCTTGGTGTAGCGTGCCAAACTACAATAACTAACCAATCAACGAGTCACCAAAAGTCCAACTCCTGCAAACGACTCCGGATGCTAAAATAGACATTACCAACATTCTCGAATTAAGCAAAATAGATAGGATAGCCTACCCATAAGTCCAATTCTGGACACAGGGGCAAAACGATAATATCGGATCAAAACGGTGTCCGCCGTTGGACCCGCTTTGCACCGAAAAGCATGATAGAATCTATTGTCTCTAAAGTCATCAAACTATATATCTACAGGTCCAATTTGATGAGACGAACCGAACGGTATATCCAAAGTTGGATTTCGGTGGGCCATGCACAAATTCGCCCGTTAAGTTGGACCGTAGGGCCCACAAAACGGCGATCCGGTCAACTGTCTCAGAATCGGACCAAACTTGGCATACAGGACAAAAAAATGATACGGTCATGTTGGTGCATGTTTCATCTCGAGTTGATGAACGTACACGAAGTAATTGGATAATTTTAAAAAATGGTCGATACGGTGAATTTTTGACAGATACGTATCAAATTTGTCGCACACACGCAACCAATTTCAATTTCGTCAAAGCTCACACATCGATGAAGTCGATACGCACCTTTCGATGCTTTTGGTTCACGACCACGTTGCCTGGTTTGGCAAGACGCACGTCGTATCGGAGAGTTTTAATGTTTTTAAAAACAGTTCTAAACAAGTTTTTACTGATTTTTAATCAGACTTTTCTTGATGTATAATGAATGAAATTAAATTCTGTAAACAGTGTTTAGAAGGTGTATTGGTTGTCTTCAATCTTATTCAGGTGGATTTGTAAATTAATCGAAGGATCGGTGATTAACCGCCTTCCAAAATAGGGGGAACTATTTGTTCCCTGTTTTGAATATTTCAGAAAACTATTTTTTTTTGAGTTTTGGAACTCGATTTTCTTCGCACGTAGTGTGAGTTAGAGTAATATATTTGAAGGGATTGGCATCGGTATAGGTTGTGAACACAGTGAATCAATTGGTTTGAGAAAACGATCCAAGATAAGGAATCAAACCTGCAAAGTCGGGCTATTAACTGCACTACTACTGTTGTACTGTTGTCGTTGATGTTGCTTTTGTCGAACGGTGAGCACACGGCCGGCGTGTCAGGGAACCGTTCGTGGTGGCAGGGGTGTGCGCTGGACGTCGGGGGTTGTGAGGGAAGAGTTAGGGTTAGGGTTGCGAGCGATTTTCTCGCTCCCTCTCTCATTATATATACACATACGTGGGTGGTCGATTTTGAGAAATGAAGGGGTCGGGCTTGCATGCTCCTAGGTTTGCTGACTTGGGGGTTTGGGTTTTATTTTTTATTTTTTTAAACCCGAACTTTATTGAAGGAATAGGCGCAAAATGTCGAAGCCTATACAAGTAAGCGCGCTAGCGCGACAAAATGACAGAAAACGAAAAGCGTGAGACAAGCTCACCAAAAAATGGAGAGGGAGGCTTAAGCCAGAACCTCCCAGAACGAGTGAGAAACGTGGAAGCAGCATCTCCTAACTTTGAAGTATTGTCTGATGACCTCTCTGGACAACTGAGGAAGGGGGATTTGTCGGCCTTCATATCTGTATTTGTTCCTATTTTTCCAAAGAACCCAAAAACCGGCGGCTGCTATGATCTGATGACCGTGGGATCAGCTCTAGTAGGCCAGGAGATCATAGAAGCCCCCAGTTGGCTGGACCATACTAAGTCTATTGTGGAGGTTGGACCAAAGGCCGGTGGCTAGCTCCCCCAAAAGAAGGACGTGCTCGACAGATTTTGTAGAGTGCTCCTCGCAGCAGTGTCATCTCGAAACGAGGCTGAATCCCATGGATCTGATGGTGTCATCCATCGGAATCTTTCGGCGAAGAGCACGCCAGATGAGGATAGACCATTTGATGGGGATACAAGCCTGCCAAAAATTGGCAAAAACTGGATTCTGTACCCCGGTGCCTCTGGCCACAAGCCTTGTGGAAGCCAAAGTGAATAACCCACTCGGGTTGGGAGACCATCTCCAAGTATCGTTCGCATCGTAAATCCGCTGATTAGCATCAAGAAGACAGGTTTCTGCTGGCTGACCTAGCCAATCTCTAACCTTCCTCCAGTTCCATCCGGAACGGCCCTTCCATAGGTCCCAAATTGCGCACTTCGGAGGAGTAAGAATGTTGGGATGTATGATTTCTTCTCCTAGCCACCGCTCCAGGCATGCCGGAGAGCGACTGTCACCGAACTAGAGGCGGATGAGAGGTTCAACAGTGATACGACCCTGAATAATACGACGCCAAGAAGCCGAGGATCTGTTATTAGAGCTCGCCTCCGACATATAGGAGAATCTGGAGTATCTAGCTCTTATGAACTTTGTCCATAAAGAGGTCTCAGTGTGTAACTTCCACCACAACTTAATGGAGCAGGCGTGCACGATGTGGACAAGCCTGCAGAAGCCCAGACCACCTTTTTAAGTGGGTTTGGCCATCAACTTCCAGCCGGCCCAGTGTTATTTGTCTTTGCCATCGTTTTGTCCCTAGAAGAACTTGGCGAATAGGGATTCGAGAGAGTGGAGCACCTTCATGGGAGGGGAGCAAACGAGCAGGGTGTACATCGGGATGGATGATAGAACGTGTTTGATGAGGATCATTTTCCCTCTGGAGATAAGGTTGTGTCGTGCCATCCCGCGATGAGTTTGTGGATCTTGTCTACGAGGTACTCGTATATTCCTGAGTTGGCCTTACCGTATACCAGCGGGCATCCGAGGTAGAGGAAGGGATGGTAGGCCGTACGGAAGGAGGTCATGTTGGCGAGCAAAGTTGAGCGGGTTCGGTCAGCTTTGTGATGGGTGTAGATGACGCTCTTGTTGTTGTTGACGCGCTGACTGGAGCAGGCGGTGTATTTGGCGATCGTGCGCATGATGACCACCATCGATCCGCTGTCTCCAGAGGAGAAAATGAGGATATCGTCAGCGTAAGCCAGGTGAGTGATAAGGGGGCAGCCGGTGGTGGTGTGGAAGTGATTAAAGCCAGACATGTTGGGCATACTATTAAGGCTTCTGCTGAGGGCTTCGGCCGTGAATATGAAAATGGTAGAAGAGAGCGGGTCCCCCTGTCTAACTCGCGAGTGGAACGAAAGAATCCCACTGCCTGGCCGTTGATGACGGTGGAGAACCACGCATTATTGATCGATCTGAAAATGATGTCAATCCTTGGTTCGGAGAAGCTAAAGGCCCTAAGTACCCAGATCATGAATTGCCAGTCCAGACGGTCTTACGCCTTCTCCATGTCAAGTTTGATGGCTATGTTACCCCCCCTCGACGGAAACTTCATGCACGTGATCATCTCTTGAGCAAGGAGGATGTTGTCTGATATGTTGCGGCCTTTGACAAACCTATTTTGCTCTTCGAAAATGATCTTGGGGAGAAGATCGGACATTCGATTGGCGACGATCTTGGATATAATTTTGTTGGTGAAGGTACAGAGGCTGATCGGACAGAAGTCTTTGAAGGTTTCAGGATTGTCTTTTTTGGGGATAAGGATGATATTGGCACATAAAATCGAGTTGGGGTATCTAGCCCCTTTGAGAAAGGCTACAATAGCTTCGACAAAGTCAGTTTTAATGGTGTCCCAACAAGATAAGAAAAATACCCCGTTAAAACCGTCCGGCCCCGGGGCACTGTGCTCGTTAATGGACCAGACTGCCGCTTTAACCTCCTCCTCCGAGGTAGTGGCCAGCAGGGTGTCGTTATCGTGTTCGGTAATGAGGGGAGGGATAACGGACAATAACGACACGTCCTTAACAATCCGCTCTTTGGTGAAGAGATTGGAGTAGTAGTTCACAGCTGCAGCCTGAATACCGGCCTGGTCGTCCACCAGGTTGCCGTTGTCGTCAAGAATCCGGTGTAGTTTTAATTTGTTTTCTGCGACCTTTGACGCAAGCATGAAAGAATCTTGTGTTCCGGTCTTCATCGGTATCCCAAGTCGATCTGGCTTTTTGTCTCCAAAACTCGGTCTCCACTCTAAGCCTGGATTTATGAAGAGCTCTGGCGAGGTTGAGAGAGACGCGGTCCTCCGGGGATCTGGTATTGGTGAATGCGTTCTCCGCACGGGTGACGTCATCCTCTGCCTCCCTGATAGCCTAGAAGATGTCTCTGTATGCCTCTTTGCTCCAAGATGATATGGCCTTACAAGTGGCTGAAAGTTTAGCCGCCATAGGGTTAAGAACCAAGACAGAATTCCAGGCATGAGCAACGATGTACTGGAATTAGGGTTGATGTCACCAGAAGTTGAGGAAGCAGAAAGCTTTCTTGTTGGTGGTGTAATTATTGTTGATCTGGACAAGGAGAGGGGAGTGGTCCGATTTAGTGGAGTTCAGGTGGGAGAGGTTAGTGATCAGGCCCATGTCAGACCAACCTTCGTTGATCATCGCCTGATCTAATCGGGAGTACTACCACCGATGACCCTCCTGCATGTTGCACCAGGTGAACTCGCTGCCGTAGAAGGGGATTGGAGTGAGGTTCCTATGAAAGGTAAAGTTGTTGAAATCATCCATTGCCGGCTTGGGAGGAGGGCGTCCTCCGGACTTCTCCTCTCTGTTAGACACCGTGTTGAAATCTCCGATACAGAGCCATGGAAACCCCTGAGAGTGGACCGCCAGCAGGTCTGCCCAGGGCAATCTACGCTCGGGGATGTCGCAACTGCCATGGACCGCAGATAGGACGGAGTGGGACTTGAGGGCTGGGTGCTCAATCCAATATGTAAGGGCCTGGGGCGAGTCTTGGATGATGCCAAATTTGAAGTCTTGCACAAGTAATATCCAGATGTTATTGTCGCCGGCGATGGCAAGCGAGAATCCTAACTTGAGTTGAGTGGCTTTTATTCTTTTTTGAGGGATTTTTGGTTGTATAATGATAAAGAGGTCTATGCGATGAGTCTTCTTGAGGCTGAGGATTCTGTTCATCGTCGGTTTGTTGCCGAGACCCCTCACATTCCAAGAGATGATATTAAGCATATGATGAGGAAGTGGGATGGGAGTGACTGTTCTTCATGGCAGACCTTGTGGTCCTTGCCGTCGTCTATTTTTGATTGTTTTTATTCTTCTTCCAGGAGGTTTTTTTGGTGAATGTTCTGGTGGACCCGTTGCTTCCGGTTTCTTTGTTAGTCCGACTTGGGTCGCTGCTTCCTTCGACGTCAGTAGAGGTGAAAACTGGCTCGTCGTCTTGTTCTTTCAGGGTGCATAAGGGGTTGCCACGATCCAGAAATCCTGCTTCCTGAGCTTGCAAAAATCTGCCGGTTAAGGCGTGGCTAAATTTGGTTTGAGCGTCCAAAGGGTAAGGGGGAGAGATCGAGGGGGCTCTGGGTCTACTGAGGGGGCAGCTTTGGGGGACCGGGGTGCCTCGACCTGCTCGGAGCTTCTCGTCGACGAGACCTTTCTAGGTTATTGAGAGTGGTCGACGGGTGGTTGGGTGGAGTGGTGTATCCTATGGGGGAGTAGGATAGTGGTGTCAGTTGGGTCGGGTAGTTGGGTAATGGGGTCTTTAACAGCGTCTGGGTGGACAGTGCGACCACTGTTCTTGGGGCAATATTGTTGTTCGGGGGTGCTGGAAGGGAGCTCATTGGAGTCATTGTGGTCTTCGTCGAAAGTAGTGCATGATAGGAGTTCGAACGGATTGTGGAGGGGGAGGGTAGAGAGAGCGAAAGGGACGATGACAGAGCTGGCCGTGGCGGTCGAATAAGGGTATGGGCGAGTCTGACCGTCGTTCTGAGGGAGAAGGTCTGGATATGAGTTGTGCATGATAATGGCAGAGTTGGTCGTGGCGGGCTGTCTTTGAGCTGTCGGCGTGCGTGGGGGGCACGTGCTAGACTTCTTTAGTTCGGGGTGAGCGCGGAAGCAGTGCTGCATTAGGTGACCGCTCATCTGGCAGTGTTTGTAGAAGATTATATTGTTGTCATAGATCAGCGGTTGGCTATGTGTTTGATCTCCGAGCTCGAACTCTATAATTTTGGGAAGGTCGTTTGCGAGGTCTAACTCGACGTAAATCTTCACATGATTACACTTGAAAAGGTTGCGGGTTTCTTCGGCAATGGCTATCAGAGTCCCAGAGGAGCTGGCTATTTGTTTGAGAGCAGCTGCGGGGAAGCAGACCAGGGGGAGGTTGAGTAGGGTGATCCATGTAGAAATAATTGTTGAATCAATTTTCAGGTTGAAATCGGGGGTCCATTTGACCACCTTGGCGGTCTGTGTACCCATTCTGGTCGTGCCCTTGGCACGGACTATGGCGAAGTCCGAATCGGATGAGAGATGTAATAACATATGCTTGGGGTCGAGCGACACGACCCGATAGGCTGCGGAGAGGCCCCACTTGGCAACGGTATCCATGGCAACGGAGATCTTCGGGCAACCGAATCCAAATTTGAGCACAAATGACTTAGAGAATGAGGAGGACAGGAAAGAGGTCTCCGACGCGGCGAAGGGGACCCGGATGGGATCGTCGTCGGCGGGAGGCGGGAGAACAACGTCAGGGAGCTGGATCTCTACCATCGGTAAAGGAATTCGCCAACCCTGATCTGGTTGTAATGCCTCAGCATAAGACGCACGGTGTAGTGGGACAGTCACGCTATCCGGGAGGGAGGAGTCGCCGGATGGTGCGTCTGAGGATGGGGGCCGAGATGCTACGGGGGGCTCTGGTGCCGCAAGACCGACTCTGGGGATGGGGTGGGTAAGGGTGGCGAGCGACTGCGCAGTCGCCAAAGCGGAGGGGGAAACGACATGGGCCTAGGGTAGTTGGTGGTGCGCCCGGGTGGACAGTGTGGCATCGCTGGAAGGCGGCAGAAAGGCGGGGATGTCCGCACAGGCAGGCGCCCGAGGAAAAGAGGCTTGTGCCATGGTGGAGCCCAAGCAGGCGACGGCATGTGGGTGAGGGAAGTCCGCACAGGCGACGGCCTAGGAATCCAGGGCCTGACCCATCAAGGGGCCCCTATGGGAAATACGCGAGGGGCGCACGGGGGGGCGGTGGCGTAGAGCTGGGGGCAGCGGAGCCCGCGTAAAAGGAGTCTGCGTAAAACCCAGAGCACACCTACAGAAAGGGGGAGTTGGCTAGGCCCGCAGAAAGGTGGGGCCCCGCGGGCCCGGGTGGCGCAATGGGAGGCCCAGCGAAAGGCATAGCCGCGTAAAGTGCAGAGCCTATCCGCGTTTGCGTAGAAAGGGAGGTTACTGGGCTCGCATAAAGCGGGAGACCTGAGTTCCCGGGTGAGCTGGAGTCAATGCTCGCCAGTCGAGGTGTGGGGCCCCCGAGGGAGCTGCAGAGCACGGGAAATGACGTATGACAGGTCGCGTGGCTCGGCTCCACGCACCCCACCGGGGGGGAAGCCGAGGCAGGTCCTATGGAGTACGCGGATCGAGGGTAGGGTGACCGGGGCAGGCCGCCGATCAAAGAGGGGGTGACCGGGGCTGGCCGGCCGACGCCTAGGGGTGGAGGAGGTGGCCACCGAAGTGGTGAGGCGAATCCAGGGGGCGTCCGGGCTGGCAAGGACGGCTCTAGAAGGATCGATGGAGGGGCCCACAGGAGCTTCTCAGGGAGCTTGGTGGGGGGCCTACCGACCCGGGCGTGCTGCTCTCGCGTCTAGGTCAGAGAGGGGCGAAAAGGAGAGGAGGAGGGGGGGAAGTCGAAAAATAGGGAGGTAAAAGCCAGGGACAGCTGACCGGGAGGAGCACCCCGTGCTGGGGACAACTGTCTTCCTCCACCGCCAGGTGCGGCCTATCCGACCAGGGCCTCCGCAGGGGAAAAAGCTGCCGCCACAACCGAGGGGACGACAGCCGAAGTCGAGGAAGAGGGAGGCGGCTCGAGAGCCGGGACTGAAGCTGCTACCCGTGTCGAGGAGGAGGCCACATTTGGAGGGGCAAGGGTGGCGGAGGGGCGGAGAGCCCGGCGACGGGGAGCCAGGGGGACCGGGGGAGAATGCACGGCTTCGGAGAGCAAGTCTGTCGTCCACGCGGACAGATGCCGTGGGGGGGGGCAAACCTAGAATAGAGGGGAGGGAGGAACGGGGGGCCGACGACGGAGACCGAGGTGGGGGGGGCGCCGGGGCGCACGAGGAGGCTTGCTCCTCCGGCGACTGCGGGACAGGGAGGGGGGAGCCGAGAACGGGAGGGTGAATCTGGGGGGGAGGTCCTGAAGAACTCGGACGCCTAGGACGTCCGAGGGGGGCGGCTTGGACGAAGAAAGGAGGTGGCGAGGAGGCATCGGAGAGGAAGGGGAGTCTTTTTATTTTCTTTATTTATTCATATATATATTTATATATATATATATATATATATATATATATATATATATATATATATATATATATATATATATATATATATATAGTTTACCTTTTATACACATATCTAATATATTTAAATAATACACCATAAATCCTAAAAAAAAATCTTTAAATTTTATATTCTTAGTATAGGGCATATTTATATAAATACGAATATATATAGTACATTTATTTGTCAATGAAATAAAAACAACCAATAAAAGTAAATAATTTTATTTAAAATATAACGACAACAACATTAATTAATAGTAATAATAATAATAATAATAATAATAATAATAATAATCATAATAATAATCTTGATAACAACTAAAATAAGCCAATAAGAGGGTTAGGATTGGGTGACACCTTATACCTCTAATTTAACTGGTCCAAAAAAACGTACAACAATCTAAATGCCATATAGTATTAATAATACCTTATATTATACCTCTAATCAATTATTTAGAAAATATTTATCAGTACCTAGAAATAACTACGAAATATTTATATACGCATAAAATACAACTACATGGCGTACACTAAATGCCTACATTGGCTTGGATTCGATTCGGGTCCAGTTCGGGCTGGCTTCGACAAACTGGGTCACCTAAAAGTAAATAAGAAAATAATTAATAAATAATTAATTCGTTTGTGGGGATTAAGTCGTAATTTGGCCTGGTTTTCCTAGTTAGAACTTACCTTTGGCTCAGCCTTCCCTACCATGGGCAAAATACTAGGCAAGGCACATGATCACACTATCCGGGCCACAATTCCTAGTCGTCTGGTACTCCAAAACTTAACCATGGCTAAGGTCATCTATAATAATAACAATTTAATTAAAAAAAATCATAAATTCCATAAAATCCCATTTAAAACAAAT
Source organism: Iris pallida (assembly GCA_029216955.1). Classification (NCBI taxonomy): domain Eukaryota; kingdom Viridiplantae; phylum Streptophyta; class Magnoliopsida; order Asparagales; family Iridaceae; genus Iris; species Iris pallida. The sequence continues at coordinate 82,418 of JANAVB010013149.1, read as the reverse complement.
AAATAATAAAAAAATAATTCCAAAATTTTAGGGGTGTTACAGTACAAGACTCGTATTGAAATATAATGTTTACAACGCATCTCACTTTACATTGATAGCCAACAGAACAAATGCTAGAAGACTTACATTTGATACTTTGATACATTGGATTACAGCTCGATATACCGACTTGGCTTACAACTCACTGGTACAACTGATTACACTGTTCCATACATTATGCCCTTTATAAACATAAGACATCATCTTGTACAAGAAGAGCTTATGTATGCCCAAAAAATCTTCGATGTCGCGGGACCGATCAAGCCAATATTCGTGTACAGAATATCCCAAGTATGAGTACCTGCCCACAAAATGTGGGTCAGTACATCATCTATGTACTGGCGAGCAGAATCCAACCCACTCGCCTAAACCAACACTAACTAGTCAATTTTAGCAAGCATTTAATAGAATGATCTTTCTACTTGGGGCCTAGCATCAGTTTACAGTTCTTGAGCTGAAATATTGAAGTAAGTAAACATGTTATAGCATGATATAACATTTCTTTCTGTAAGGCATCATCTAAGCAACATTGAGTTAACACGTTGAGCATATTATGGAATATTCCTAGAAGACATCGTTTAACATACTTGGTGTTATCGTTCAACAGGTTATGGCAATATTCTAAAAGATAATACATTAGCAAATCATATTTAATATGTTGAGCATGTTATAGAGTTTCTCATTTAAAGGCAACAACACAGCATCACTTTATTTAGCATGTTATGCTGGCAAGTTGAACCAACATATATAATATCACAATTATGTAATTTCTTATCGATAGCCGACTTCTCGTACCTGTATCAAATACAGGTTAGCAAATATACTTACTCTGCCTGCACAAAAATATTCATTAGCGTGCATCCTGACTACATGGTCACTGGTGTTGTTAAACCATATGGACTCTTTTCATTTCTTTTCAAGATAATATGGTCATCATAGTAGGTGGCGATCTTCTATGCCACTCCGCCTTATCCGTGCTCCCAAAGCACTCATCATTATTTCCTACTTGGCCGAATCGGTCTCGACGCCCCGGTACCGTTCGAGGAAATTAAATCTCAAACCTTGTATACAAGTTGTCCATGACCATACGAATGCGCGTCCGACTCGATTGTGAACATAATCGCATGGTAAAATATATTAAAGAAAGTAAAGGCAACAGTGCACTATTAAGTCATATTCAATAACTTATTCATTTCATCATTACCATTATTTCATTTGGTGATCTCAACGATCCCATGCTTTATCATTTCTCATTCATTGCTTCATTACAACGTTTTTCATATCGTTCCTTTCTAAGAGGAACAAATAATATTTCATTCATTTCATAGGGACATTATCCTTTCTATCATTGCATATAAGGAAACAGACAACAACAACAGTTACGTAGAAGGTACATAATTCTAGTGTTTCATTCAGTTCATTGGGTCGATAGCATAGCCAGTTCATTGTTTATTCTATCCTTCACAAGGCATCTCATTCATACAAGTGTTCTACTTGTTCCGGCAGCGTTAAGCATAAGGGGCATTATCAATTCATTTTCAGGCATCAATCACATTATCAGTTCAAGGGTGATTCATTCAGCAGTTCAATGATCATTTGTTGTTCATTTCAATACTAGGCAATAAAAGCATCTCTATCGATTAGCAAGTAAAGCAGCACAGTTATTCAGCATTCAAGGTATGGGACATTAGGAACATATCTTAGCACTTCAGTATTCATTTTTAGAAAGCATGAAGTAGTAAGGGTGTCACACTCATTTTCTAATTAAGGGTATTCTAGTCATTATGTGCTAATTTAATTTTTCTTATTTTTTATTAATTAAATTGATTGGTGTGTGGCTTTGATTGGTGTTTTGGTAGAAGAAGGTGGTATAACCTTAGTCAACCTTGATTAGAAGCCTAATATTGTAATTAGATTTATAATTGGCTTTTTAAATTTTAATTTAGAATTATTGTCTATTTTAAGAATCATTTAATTCATTTTTTAAATCATTTTTATATAAAGCCTTTAAGCCTTTTTGTCAATGGGCCTTTAAAGCAACTTGAGGAGTGCTGGCCTATGACCAAATCCTAAACCTAATCGTAATACCCCCCTTGCCGGCCAAACACAGCAGTCCCCTCTCTTTCATTGTGTTTAACTTGTAGCAGTTACAAGATCAAACCCTAGTTTTTCCCTTCTCTTCCAAAGGCCCCATTCTCTCGTTTCCCACCTAAATCCTTCCAAACGAAGTACGTTGCGACCGTTGGGAGGAGAGGAACCGGCTAGAGACTTGCTAGCGAGGGATCAGAGGTGTCACACACCCCAGAACCAGAATACCGACAAGTAGGGACGGACCAGGCCAGCTACGTATACCAAAGTACTCCAGTACTCCGAAACAACGTATAAGCTGTATAGATGGGGGTCACTGCTACAAACCAACAGTCAATCCTAGGTCATATAATCCTAGATATCTCAGTCTCAGACAAGAAGTAAGGTGAAAGAATATGATCATCATACATATAAGACAGTAAAGCATCGCAAACTATAATATATAGATGATCATGAAGCTAGTAATACAAAATGAAAAACAAGCAAGACTAAGTAATACATGATCAGCTCTAGCTGTAGTCTAGAATTATAATATCATGCCTAATCCCGTAGGCCAAATATTAAGTCCAAAACACGAGTTAAACACGTGCTCGGTGGCTAAACGCCTCAAAAGAATATGTACAAAAAAAAGAGTGGGTAAGAGAATGAACACCCACTCAAGTCCCCTGGTGCTCCGGGTGGTCAACATCTAGTGGAAGGTCCGGAAGATCCTCGGGCTCCTCAACTAAATCTGGTCAATGCAAAACCAGTGGGCTCAGAGCCCAAATAACAAGTACCACAAAGGAAGCCAAACTATGAACTAAAACCAGCATACAAATTATAACATCTCTAAGATAAAGCAGTAAACGAGACTATAATAGTAAATTGGTACCACAGTGTTTACGAAAGGAAACTCGAACATGCAAGAAGGATAGCAAGTGAATACATTGAATAAACTTTAATAAGATAAACTGGAGCAAGACTAGACTGGACAGGAATGGACTCCATCCATCAATCACGGCCAAACAATTTGTAAGGCTTGATACTTTAGCTAACTAGGGTTGCCACAATCCTAATTACTAACACATGCAAGTTTGGGAAATTTGATTCCAGTTACCCGCCTGCTGCTACTTGAATGATCCAAGCCAAAAAAAAACAAGTAAATAGCAGACACACTATAGTAAGATACATGTGTCCTGGAGAAGTGCCCCAGTCGACGGTGTGCTGGAAGAGTGCTCATCATGACAGATAGCTCCAAATCCCATGTATATATATAAGACCAAGACCAAAGGGGCAACAGGTAACCGAAAAAGCCTCCAATAATCTAGGTATTCATGCGAGTTGTTTAGTCCTTAACATTTTCTTGTTGGATTCTGGATGTGGCATTCCGTAGAATCCATCCTAGACATGAGACGTGCAAGACTGGACAGGACATGCAAGATTGTGCACTACAACAAGCAACAACAAGACATGACAATATTAAGACAAGAGTACGCTATGACGAGCCACTATCAAGGAGCTAGACATGTACTAGAATCAAGAGTGTGCCATAATAGGCCACTATCATGAAAGCTAGGAAAAGATATGTTCATGAGTGCACCACGATGGGTCACTATCAAGTAAATATTGGATATGGCATAGACTGTAAAGTACAATAAATCTGTAAGAACGTAGCAATACATAGTGAGTATAGAGAACATATGAACATAAGCTAGTGTCAAGTGTATATAGGGTGTACAATTATTCTCGAAGTATACAAGGTCATCTAATCATGTTAAGAATTCGTTACAATCAAAGAAAATATCAAAAACAGAAAAAAACGGTCAGAAACGGGCAAAAAACAGACAAAAACAGCCTAACCGGATTATCCGACGGATTACTGCAGATTACCGGCAGATTTTTCGAAGTGTCACAACAAGTTTTGTGGTGCAAGTTCGGATTATCCGACGGATTTTCGATGGATTTTTCGAACCGTCACAGAAAGTTGATTTTTGAAAACTCAAAACTTGTTTCGGCCATAAAAACTTCGTTTTAAATCGAAATTCGGAATTTTAAAAGACAAAATCGCATGAAATTTAATTCCCTACAACATGGGGTATTAGTTTTCAAAAATTCAAAGATTTGATAGATCAATACCTCATAATTCTCCAAAAATAGGTTTTTGGGAAACCAAAACGGGTTTCGATTTCCACCAAACTCAAAATCTATGTATACAAGCTTGGTGAGGACCTCATATATGCATATGTGTCCAAGATTCATGATGGTAACACCAGTATCACTCTTGATACCGAGTTTTCTACTAAGTTAATATTGGATTTTAACAGAAAATCAAATCCTAGTTCTAACAAAATTTAGAAACATGCATATAGACGAGAATAACAAGGAAAACATTCTTAACAAAATGAGTTTAGAATAATTCTAAGCATTAATACCAAGGAAAACAAAAATGACAACAAACAATATTGTTCATGAATTTGGCAAGATGTACTTGCCTAGGTTAAGCTCCAAGCCTAATCTTCTCCTCCACCACCAAGAGGGGTACGAAACCACACTCTAGACCTGATGGCCAAGCCTTCCTAAGCACTTGAGGAAGAGAATTGAAAGTGAAGAGGGAAGGAAGAAAGAGTGTAAAGAGGATGGAGAGAGAAAGTAAAAGGGTATATATGGAATGGGGAATTAATCTTGACCATCGGATGGTGATCCATGTCAATGTCTCGGTCAATCATGGCCATTCAAACAAAACCAAATATCCATTAGATAATAGGGTGCATCTACACTATTCACGAAAATATCTAAATACTATTCACAAAAATATCTAAATACTATTCACGAAAATATCCGAAATACTATTTACGAAAATATCAGAAACAGTATTCACAAAATATCTGAAATCAAAAATATCTAAAGTGTAGAAAATATGTCTGGGCGGTATGCCGTCGGTATACTGGAGGTATACCGATCAAGGAGAAAACCTATATTTATGGGAAAAAATTTAAAGCATTCCAAAAGCCAAAAAATATGAAATACACTACAAATACGTTTCCGTATATAATTACTGATACTGTGAGACGAGTCTCACAACTCTCCCCTCCTTAGAAAAATTTCGTCCTCGGAATTCCTAAAGGTAATCAAAAGCAAGCAAAAAATCCAAGAAAACATGCTATCATGATCAAGATGGAAAACTCATAAAATATGAAATCCAACTAAAGTGATGTACAAGAAATATAAAAGCAATTTAAACATATGTAAACAACAACACCATGTATTCCTGCAATCACACTAAAAAGGTAGGACATAGATATACGAATAAGTATACCTCACGAGTCAAACAGATACGGGTAACGAGCTCGGATATCATCCTCGCGCTCCCAAGTCGATTTGCCCGGTGAGTGATGATCCCAGGAAACACGAACTAATCGGATAGTCCGGTTCTTGAGAATCTTCTTCCGCCGGTCTAAAATGGAAACAGGCCTCTCCTCATATGATAGGTCAGTACCAACGACCAGCTCGGAATGATCTAGGATATGGCTCGAATCGGGAACATACCAGCGTAGCTGAGATACGTAAAATACGTCATGTACCTCGCACAACGACGGGGAAAGAGCAAGGCGATAAGATAAATCCCCTACTCGCTCAAGAATATCAAACGGTCCAATAAATCTAGGACTAAGCTTTCCCCGTACGCCAAACCTGATGACACCACGGGTAGGCAAAATCTGAAGAAATACGTAGTCGCCGATAGAGAACTCAAGATGGCATCAATGCTGATCTGCCCAATGATGATGTCAATCCTGAGCTACTCTGAGATGCTCTCTGACCTGCCTGACTACTCCAACTGACTGAACAATCATCTCTGGACCAAGCATCTGCCTCTCTCTAATGTCATCCCAAGCTAGGGGTGACCTACATCTTCTACTATACAAAGCCTCGAAACGTGCCATCTGAATGCTCGCTTGGAAGCTGTTGTTGTAAGAGAACTCCACCAAATACAAGTGATCCTCCCAAGAACCACTGAAGTCAAGAGTGCATGATCGAAGCATATCCTCCAAAGTCTGAATCGTACGCTCCGACTGACCATCTGTCTGAGGATTGTATGTAAAACTGAAACTCAAACGTGTACCCAGACTCTGCTGAAGACTCTGGCAGAAATGAGAAGTGAATATGGAATCCCGATCTGAGACTATGCTAACTGGCACACCATGGAATCTAACAATCTGCCTCATGTACATATCGGCCAACTGCTCCATAGACTGACCAACTCTGAAATGTAGGAAGTGGGCAACCTTCGTGAGTTGATCCACTATAACCCAAATGGCATCTCTACCAGTCGGGGTTCTAGGAAGACCAGTCACGAAGTCTATAGTAATATAATACCACTTCTACTCCGGAATCGGTAAAGGCTGAAGAAGTCCAGCCGGTCTCTGGTGCTCAGCCTTGACCTGCTGACAAACTAAGCATCGAGAGACAAACTGAGCTATCTTCCTCTTCAAACCATTCCACCAAAAATATTGACGAATATCTCGGTACATCTTCGTCCCTCCTAGATGAATATAATACTGAGAACTGTGGGCCTCCGACATAATCTCCTATCGAATATCTCCACTCAACACACAATGACGAATCCCAAATCGGAGTGTCCCATCCTTATGGATGCACAACTCTGCTCTGCGCCCTGCCACACACTCTGCTCTGAGCTGCTGAAGCCTGGCATCGCCTGACTGAACTGCTCTGATCCTATCCACAATAGTAGACTGAACCTGTAAGCCTGCCATTATAGCTGCCTCACCAGGTAGCACAACCTCAATGCCCATCTTTTGCAGATCCTCCTGAAGGTGACGCTGCTCAGTCAAAAAATAGACTCCGGGTCTCCTACTCAAAGCGTCTTCAATGACGTCTGCCTTCCCGGGATGATACTGAAGATCAACATCATAATCCTTCAGTAACTCAAGCCACCTCCTCTGCCGTATGTTCAGATCCCTCTGGGTGAATATATACCTCAAGCTCTTATGGTCAGTAAAAATCTCCACTCGATCACCATACAGATAATGCCTCCAGAGCTTGAGGGCAAACACAACTGTGGCCAACTCAAGATCGTGCATCGGATAGATCTTTTCATGGTCTCGAAAGCTGCTGAGACGCATAAGCTATCACTCGACCGTGCTGCATAAGGACACAACCAAGTCCCCGGCCTGACGTATCACATACACCGTGAACCCACCTGGTCCGACGGATAATGTCAGAATAGGAGCTGAAATCAAACACTGCTTGAGTTTCTCAAAAGAAATCTGACAAGCATCCGACCACTCAAAGCACACATCCTTACACGTCAGCCATGTCAAGGGTATGGAGATCCTAGCAAAGTCTGCCATAAACCGTCTGTAGTAGCCTGCTAATCCCAGAAAGCTGCGTACATCTGAAGCTGTACGACGTACTGGCCAACCATCGATAGCCTCAACCTTCTTGGGGTCCACCTCAACACCACCTCCGGCAATAATATGACCCAAGAAAGAGACTCGATCGAGCCAAAAATTATACTTGCTGAACTTTACGTAAAGCTGATGGTCCCGAAAAATCTGAAGAACCACGCGAAGATGCTGCTCGTGCTCTGTCTCAGTCCGACTATAGACCAAGATATCATCAATAAACACTATCACAAACTAATCTAAGTAGGATATAAAGATGCGATTCATGAGATCCATGAAGATCGCTGGCGTATTAGTCGCTCCGAAAGGCATAACAAGGAACTCCCAATGGCCATATCGAGATCTAAACGTCGCCTTGGGTATATCCTGCTCTCTGAATCTGATCTGATGGTACCCAGACCTAAATCGATCTTCGAAAATATAGCCGCTCTACTAAGCTGGTCGAACAAGTCATCTATCCTGGGCAAGGGATACTTGTTCTTCACACTCACCGCGTTAAGCTGACGATAGTCAATGACCATATACGATAAACCATCATTCTTTTTCACAAGAAGGAATGGAGCTCCCCAAGTCGATCCACTCAGACGAATAAATCCCTTGGTCCTAAGCTCCTCAATAGACTAATACAGCTCCAACAACTCTAAAGGAGACATCCTGTAGACTTTCGCTAACACTGGCTCTGCTCCCGAAACTAAATCAATATAATACTCAATCTCCCGAACTGGAGGCATACCCGAAAGCTCCTCGGGAAACACATCAGAAAACTCGCAAACTACTCTGGGCAACTGAACCTCCTCGGCTACTGCCATCCACATGACCGCCGGTGAAGACTCCATCTCGCCTCTAGAGAATGAGAACTCCTCCTCTTTGGAACATGAAAGTTAACCTTGCCAGCATGGCAATCTATCGAAGCGTGTCAAGCACTCAACCAATCCATACCTAGGACGACATCATAATCGCCTATAGGAAACTCTATCATCCTAGCGGGAAACTCTCTCCCACATACTATGACTCTACACGAGGCATAGACTCTGTCTACTCCTACTAGACCGTTACCAGTAAGTATATTCAACCTTACAGGTAAAGATTCTGGCTCTAAACCAACATGTGTCATAAATCGTGCAGATATAAACGAATACGAAGTACCAGAATCAAATAAAGCTGAAGATCAATAAGAATGAACAAGAATGGTACCTGCGACCACCTCCCCTGCTGCTAGTGCCTCTTCCATAGAAAGCGTGAAAGCCTGACCCTGAACTCTAGTTGCTGGACCCCTCTGTCTCTGAGCCTGATCCTGAGCATACTGCTGCTGGAACTGCTGAGACTGCGTCGGTAATGGCCTCTGGGCCTACTGCTGCTGAACCAGTGTTGGTGCCCTAAACTGCTAAACTGCTGGCTAGAAGGGTACTGATCCAGCCGATCTCCTCCTGGGATAAGCCCCAATCTTTTGGTCCGTTGCTCCACAAGCTAGGCACAAGCCCTGTGCCCTACGGCACTCTGATAAGACATGCCCTCCCTTCCCGCAATAGGAACAACCAACTAAGGAAGACTGCCTCTGCTGCTGAGGATGTGGCTGAGACGACTGCTGAAAGGAAGCCGTCAGAACCGGTCCCCTCGGAGATCCAATCGTCAAAGTTTGGACTGCTGGAGCTGGTGCCGACGACTGGAAGGAAGATCCTCTCTGAATGTGAGGCCTCTTTTGACCTTCGACTCTATCAACAATCCTCTATGAGGTGTACTCATGCCTCTTAGCAGCCCTTATCACTGCATCAAAAGTCTGAAACTCATGCTGCACAACTGCCAGTATGATCTCCAGATGAAGCCCCTGCTGGAACCTCCTCGCCTGGTCCAACTCAGTCGCCACTAAGGAAGGGGCAAACCGACTGAGCCTGCTAAACTCTGTCGCATAGCCGTCGACGGTCATGCTCATCTGCCGCAAGCCAATGAACCTCTGATACAGATCATAACGCAAAACCGTATCAAAATATCGAGTCTGAAACCTCTCGCTAAAATCGACCCAAGCTATCGGTGCCACAAGAGACACCTCATGAGCCGCCCACCAGTCGCGGGCCAAATCCAAGAGCTGTAACCTGACAACTGCCATACGCTCCCTAGCCGGAAACCCTGCCGCCTCCAGAATGGCCTCAGTATCCTGAAGCCATGCATCAGACGCAATAGCATCCTCTGTACCATAGAAGTATGGGGGATGGAGACTCCTAAAGTTGCTCGCAGAATTGTAGACATGAGCACCACCCCTCTCTAAAGCCGTCTGGACAGAATAGGTGAGAACATCACTCTGACGCTGCTGCGATGTCATAAAATCTCTCAAAATCCACCAGTGCTCGAACAATACCCTCTGGCTGCTCTGGCTGAGCTGGTATTGCTGGCTAAACAGGAGGAACTGGCGACTCCGCCCTTCGGTCCACTCTAGACTCTGCTTCCGAATGCTCAGGATGCTCCTCTTGAATCGGCAAAACTAAGGGACACTGATTTGCCATCGGCAAATCTCGTATAGGCCGATCAGAAGGACCAGGAATCGTGCCCCTAAAAGTTAAGGACACAAGGATTAGGTCGAGGGAACAGGAAAGATCAGCGATCAAAGCAGATATCAGGTCAAAGATCAGAGGTAAAGAGTAATATTGAGGATATCAATGGAAAAGAATTTACGACTGAGATAACTACCAGCAACTCCCACATATCTGATAAATCAGACCTGCATGGGCCACCACTAAAACCTATGTCACGCCCCAGAACTAGAATATCGACAAGTAGGGACGGACCAGGCCAGCTACGTATACAAAGTACTCCAGTACTCTAGTACTCCAAAGTAACGTATAAGCTGTATAGATGGGGTCACTACTACAAACCAACAGTCAATCCTAGGTCACATAATCCTAGATATCTCAGTCTTAGAGGAGAAGTAAGGTGCAAGAATATGATCATCATGCATATAAGATAGTAAAGCGTCACAAACTATAACATATAGATGATCATGAAGCTAGTAATACAAAATAAAAAACTAGCAAGACGTAATACATGATCAGCTCTAGCTGTAGTCTAGAATTATAATATCATGTCTAAGCCCGTAGGCCAAATGTCAAGTCCAAAACCCGAGCTAAACAGTGCTCGGTGGAAAACGTCTCAAAAGAATATGTACAAAAAAAGAGTGGGTAAGAGAAAGAACACCCACTCAAGTCCCCGGGTGCTCCGGGTGGTCACCATCGAGTGGGAGTTCCGGAAAGATCCTCGGGCTCCTCAACTAAATTTGGTCAATGTAAAACCAGTGGGCTCAGAACCCAATAGAAAGTACCATAAAGGAAGCCAAACTATGAACTAAAACCAGCATGTAAATTATAACATCTCTAAGATAAAGCAGTAAAAGAGACTAGAATAGTAAATTGGTACTACAATATTTACGAAAGGAAACTGGAACATGCAAGATGGATAGCAAGTGAATACATAGAATAAACTGGACATGTGAGCATATGGTGAAGCCGAGCATGTAGTATGAAGAATAGCATGTAAGGAATGATAGGAAGCTAAGTACTACAATAAGATAAACTGGAGCAAGACTAGACTAGACAGGAATGGACTCCATCCATCAATCACGACCAAATAATTAGTACGACTTGATACTTTAGCTAACTAGGGTTGCCACAATCCTAATTACTAACACATACAAGTTTGAGAAATTCGATTCCAGTTACCTGCCTGCTGCTATCTGAATGATCCATGCTAAAAGAAAAACAAGTATAGCAAACACATTGTAGTAAGATACATGTGTCCTAGTAAAGTGCCCCACTTGACGGTGTGCTGGAAGAGTGCTCATCATGATAGATAGCTCCAAATCCCATGTATATATATAAGACCATGACCAAAGGGGGAATAGGTAACCGGGAAAGTCTCCAATGATCTAGGTAATCAAGCGAGTTATTTAGTCCTTAACATTTTCTTGTTGGATTCTGGGTGTGGTATTCCACAGAATCCATCCTAGACATGAGGCATGCAAGATTGGACAAGACAAGCAAGATTGTGCACTACAACAAGCCACAACAAGACATAATAATATCAAGACAAAAGTGCGCTACGATGAGCCACTATCAAGGAGCTAGACATGTACTAGAATCAAGAGTGCGCCATAATAGGCCACTATCATGAAAGCTAGGAAAGGACATGTTCAAGAGTGTACCACGATGGGTCACTATAAAGTAAATATTGGATATGGCATAGACTGTAAAGTACAATAAATTTGGAAGGACATAGCAATACAAAGTGAGTATAGAGAACATATGAACATAAGGTAGTGTCAAGTGTATATAGGGTGTACAATCATTCTCTAAGTATACAAGGTCATCTAATCATGTTATGAATTCATTACAATCAAAGAAAATATCAAAAACGGACAAAAATGGGCTGAAACGGGCAAAAAACAGACAAAAACAGCATAACCGGATTATCCGGCAGATTACTGCGGATTACCGGCAAATTTTTCAAAGTGTCACAGCAAGTTTTGTGGTGCAAGTTCGGATTTTTCCGACGAATTTTCACAGATTTTCGACGAATTTTCTGAACCGTCACAGAAAGTTGATTTTTGAAAACTCAAACTTGTTTTGGCCATAAAAACTTCGTTTTAAATCGAAATTCAGAATTTCAAAGGTCAAAATCGCATGAAATTTAATTCCCTACAACATGGGAGTACTAGTTTTCACTAATTGAAAGATTTGATAGATCAATACCTTAAAATTCTCTAAAAATAGGTTTTCGGGAAATCGAAACGGATTTCGATTTCCACCAAACTCAAAATCTATGTGTACAAGCTTGGTGAGGACCTCATATATGCATATGTCACTAAGATCCATGACGGTAACACCAGTATCACTCTTGATATCTAGTTTTCTACTAAGTCAATATTGGATTTTAACAGAAAATCAAATCCTAGTTCTAACCAAATTTAGAAACATGCCTATAGACGAGAATCACAAGGAAAACATTATTAATAAAATGAGTTTAGAACAATTATAAGCATTTAATACCAAGAAAAACCAAATGACAACAAAAATAATATTGTTCATGAATTTGGAAAGATGTACTTGCCTAGGTTAAGCTCCAAGCCTAATCTTCTACTTCACCACCAAGAGGGGTACGAAACCACACTCTAGACCTCAAGGCCAAGCCTTCCTAAGCACTTGAGGAAGAGAATTGAAAGTGAAGAGGGAAGGAAGAAAGAGTGAAAAGATGATGGAGAGAGAAAGTAAAGGGTATATATAGAATGGGAAATTAATCTTGACCATCGGATGGTGATCCATGTCAAGGTCTAGGTCAATCATGGTCATTCAAACAAAACCAAATATCCATTGGATAATAGGGTGCATCTTTACTATTCACGAAAATATCTAAACACTATTCACAAAAATATCTAAATACTATTGACGAAAATATCCGAAACACGATTCACGAAAATATCAGAAACACTATTTACAAAATATCTGAAATCGAAAATATCTAAAGTGTAGAAAATATGTCCGGACGGTATGCCGTCGGTATACACCGGTATACTAGCGGTATGCCGATCAAAGAGAAAATCTATAGTTTTGGGATAAATTTAATGCATTCCAAAAGCCAAGAAAATACAAAATACACCGCAAATACGTATCCATATATAAATATCCATACTGTGAGACGAGTCTCACAGGAGGCGTTTGACCGGAGGGAATCGACAATCGGCATATTTGGAGGCTTGTTTCATTGAGTTTTGGTACACAATAGGTAAATCTCTCTAAACACTTGTTAATTCTATTTTTTACGTAGATGCATCCATATAGGTACCCCAGACCTGTGCAATAATTTTGGTAGGTTTGTGATTTCGTTTGATAGCCGTATCGGACACGTGTCGGTCCTATGGAACACGTGTTCGACGAAATATCACTTAGAACTGAAAATTGTTATTTTTTGATTCTGTTTTCACGAATTCCTTGCTGATATTATTTGTAATAACTTTCGTGAAGGTGGATATTGATTCGACACGATTTCAGTGTCCGAATCGAACACGGAGACGTGTGCACGAGGCCGTACACGGCCCTGCTGTCTGTGCGTCATAACTCGACGCACAGGGCTTCGTTTTACGTAAACTTTTATGGGCACGTGGGGGCAACCTCTGCCCATATGCTCCTAAAATTGTATGATATTTTGTCAAGCGTGCGTTAAAAAATCTAACACGTACGGTTCAGCCAGTACCGTGCACGCGGCTGAAAAGTGCCGGCGACACGGCCTTCGTACACGAACACGACGTGTCGAGGACCGATTCCAAGAGTACGAGCATGAAGAACTATACCTGGGTTACCCAGGGACTCAATCCTGAGACACGGTAGGGCTCAAATCATGAGCCACGTGGCTCGACATGAGCCCACGGGCACGCATATGCCCGCGCGTACAGGCCGTACGGGATCTACGTGTCCTGTGTCGCGTAGACACGATGTGGTGTCGTGTCAGTGTATCCTAGACCTAGCTCGGGACCCTACCTAGCTACGTGCATGAGCACGAGGTTTCTTGCGTTGCGTACGACGTCCAATCGGGCGAAACGCACGTGCACGTACACGTTTTGACACTCGTATCCGGTTTTCCGATACGCACTCCGTAGATACGATACGGATGCGGGTTTGACCCCGTGAGTACTCGAGAACATCACATACATAAAAACCATCGTGTTTGCCAAGTTTCGTGGGTTCTAGTTGGGTATTTTGTAATTTGGGTCTCGAGTTGAGTTTTCGGGTTTCGACTATATATATATTGAATTGATTTTTGTCATAATTTGATTTCCTAAAATTTTAGTTATAATTATGAGTTTATAATAGGTTAATTAGGTTCTGGACTTGTTGGTATTGATCTATAATTTTACATCTAATTTTTCTATCATATATTATATATATAGCCCTTATATCTCTATGTGTGTGTATATATATATATATATATATATATATATATATATATATATATATATACGTATACATATACATGTAATGTTATATATGTACATATAATGTTATATATATCTCCATTGTATATATATATATGTTGTATACATTATATGAATATCGATTTCAGTTCTGAAGTTACATTGGTTAGTTGATTTGATCTTGATTGTATTTGGATCCATGACTGTGTTTATATATATATATGTCTATGTACAGATCCTTATATGTATATGTATTTGTGTTGATAGTTGGAATATATATATATATATATATATATATATATATATATATATATATTTATATATATATATATATATATATATATATATATATATATAAATATTTAGATAGATAATTTAGAGTATTGGGTTTTATTCTCAGTTTTAGCCCCATGGCAGTCTTCACTCGACACACACACACACCCTCTTCTTTTCCCTTCTTTACAAGCTTAGGTTGATATGTATATATATATATATTTTTATATGTATATATATATATATATATATATATATATATATATTTGTGTGTGTGTGTGTGTGTGTGTGTGTGTGTGTGTGTGGGGGGGTGGGTGTGTGTGTGTGTGTTTGTGTGTATGTATATATATTGCCTTGAATGAATGAATATATATAAGTATATATAAATGTGTTTGCTATTGAGTGTAACCTAGGGAGTAATGAGTCAGTTTAGGATTGACCCAATGAGCCTAGATTGGCCGAGTTGACTAGCAAGTTGACCAAGTTGACAAAAGTCAACTTTGGGTCAAACTTGATCCAAATCGACTCAAACGAGCTTAGAATAACTTGATAACTTGTGTTTGACCTAAAAATTAGTAAATAGACTAGTTGACTTATAGTTGACCAGGTTTGACCAGAGTTGGCCAGGTTTGACCAGAGTTGACCAAGGGTTGACTTTGACCTAGAAGGACCTAGAATCATGTAGAATTGCATTGTAGACCTTTCTTATGATATTTTAGACCATTTTGTGACTTATGGTTATTTTAAATAGGATTACATCACTCCAGTTCAGTTACACTTCCTCATCAGAATCTTGGATTATCAGGCATGTACATTCTCTGACCGTTTCATACTTGTTTGGACAAATTCACTTGTTATAGACTAGTTCACTTGATGCTGTCATGATGTTATCACGGATTAGTACTATATGGATCTCTTCATGCGATGTTATCCCCTTGGATACATCGGGTATATTGTACTCATGTACTTTATCAGGTGCATCGTCTACTCCTTGTATTCGTATTTATTCATGTATACTCATGTAACATTCATGTACACTCATGGTCATGTGAGCTTTTCATGTATAAACTAGTTGTTTCATATGGATTGATCCTCCATGTGAGACACTACTTTTTATGTACAATAATATAACCTGGATAGATCCTGGTGTACTGATTAGAGCAGGGGGAGTATTTATTTGGTTATGTGACTTACACCCATCTCATGTAATACTATAACCTAGATTTAAGTCATATATAACCTAAGCCTGTTTATATAACCAAACATATGCTATAAATCACGTAGTTAGTTCAGTTTTTTTATCTATATCATGTATATCTATTTCCACTATATCATATGTTCTTCTTTTACAGTCTCTCTACAATCTTTTTACAATGTTTCATGCATATTATTCTATAGCTTGTTCATATATTTTTTTCATGATATGAACTGTGTGAGAGATATGTATTCGTTCCTGTCCTGACTGGACCTGTTAAAAATATTACAGATGATGAGGATTGCTGGGATACTTACTATAGAGCAGGCCTAGTTGACACAAGTGACCTGGACCCTCAGGAGGATCCAGTAGTCGCTGAGGACTTGCCATTAGCTTAGTCAAGACTTATCTTATTATCTAGCTTTATGAGACATTTGAGATTGTATTGAGATATTGTTTATGGTGTGGTTTACACCGAGACTTATTATTCATATTTGTGACTCTCTGTTGAGATTATGTTATCTTCTATTCCATCTTAGATATTATGATTGAGTTGTAACTTATATGTTGTTCTCCTTTCGGAGCAAATTCTATATCATGTTAGATGTTGTGTTCTAGGACAGCGTTCTACCGTCGACACTGCGGCGTAGGATGGACGTACCCACTTTTCGTACCCTTACGCTGGGTGCGGGTCGTGACACGTTTTTAGTGGTGGCCCATGTAGGTCGAGATTAGTATTTGTGCGATATCATAGTAGCGCAACGACTTAGTTGTACTACTATGAGCCTGCTATAGAGTATAGGAAGTAAGGTATTAAAATGAGAGGATACTCAATCACTGTTAGAATTCCTTGAGAGATTCCTGGGATAACCCATGAGAATCTCATCTTAGCTTTTATTTAAAATCTTTTTCCCTTGATTTGATTCACCCATTACTCCTTGTTATTGAATTTGATTTTGATGGATTCATTGTTGAATTTTGAATCTTGATGTTAGTTGTTGACTTTGAGTTTGTATTTAAATATCTATATATTTACTTTTATTTTTTTTTTTGGAAATTAGGGTATAACCTGATAACATACTTGATAAGAACAGGAAGAAAGGTAAATGTCTGTCATATTTTTGGAGTTTAGAATTTATCGCAGTCATATTGGCTAGCATGATAAAACATAGAGCCTGATTTTAGATATACTATTCTAGTTATGGAATTTAGATTCTCTTGCAGCCATACCGGTTGGCGTGGTAAGAATTCTAAATAACATGATTATAGGGTGTATACCTTAGTTACTGACACTATTGTTTATTGCAGCTATGCTTACTGGCGTGGCGAAATTCTAGCAACATGATTTCAAGAATACGTATATGGTTATCAGATTATATCTTAAAATTGGTTCGTTCCTTTTGAACAGATGAGCAAGAATAGATTTTTTATTATTTCTTTTCTTGTCGTTATTTCTTGTATTTCTATTTTTCCTTATCTTAGTTAACTATGTCCCAATTACATTAATCACCTATCTTGTAACAAATTCAGTCAGCTATACTTTGAAACTTTGAATCTCTATATCTCTTTACCTTGGAAAGGTCGAGGAAGTGACGCAAATCATCTAGCTCGAAAAGGACGTAATTTGTTATCTCATGATAATCTAGGTAGGAATATAATATGATGGACCTTGATATAGAATTTTGAGATAAAGATGTGGTAAAGATTGGAAATGAAATCAAGAGATCAATATTATTAATTGGAAACGATCACACATAGAGAAATATTTTGGATATAAATAATTCATTGATGTATTTCCTAACTGATAAGGATATTCGAGGTCGACATAGTTTGAGGACTTGGATAATTTTTGGTTATTGATTCTTGGGACATTTTAATTTAAGACTATGATGTTAAATTTAGAAATTGAGTAATGGAAAAGAGATTTTAACTGTATGCGATGGTGATACGAAATTGAACTAGATATTGCAAGAAAATGGTTAAGAACAAAAAGAACACAAGAATTTTCGAGTTATAGAAAATATAGAGATTTTTGATAAAATTTTAAATTTAAGGAGAATAATATTTGAAGGTTTACGTTCAAGAAAATATGAAGGTTGATTTTATAATGGAGAATAAGTTTTGTAAGGCCTAGTAGTTTTAGATTGAATAACACGAGGAGAGTAATTTGAACAAGTTCAAGGATTTTATAAAACTTGACTTAGAGGTTTCAGATCTAATTTAGGACAAGGTGGAAGAATTTAGATTTAAAGATGATTAAGTGGTTAGTATTGAGTGCTAATAAATAAAAGGGTATGCTTCATGAGTAATGTTTTAGAATTTAGGAATTGAGCCTATGATGATCATGACAAGGTCCAATCTTCATAATGAAAGGTTATAAATTCTTGGTGGTAGTCATATAAAGGTTGATTTTCATATTTGGACTTATGAGATAAAGATATAATTGACAAATGATGATTAGATAAGCTTGATGGTATCAGAGAGAGATGATTAACTTGACTTCCCTATGAAACCTTGTCTTTTGTTTTCCCTATCAAAAGGAGGAAATTGACTTAATCCATATCTTTGAATTATCCTTTAAAAGTTTCCAATATCATCGAATCCTAACTTTCTTGATCACGACCAATCGACTTTGGTCATCTTTTCTTATCATATTAATATCCTGGGTCGTACTCAATTGAATTAAATTTAATTGTGACCTTGATCTCCATCCTTGGATGCTCGTGCTCAGACTTCGATGACCTTGTTCCCCATCTTTTTCAAATCTTGATTTACCCAGAGATTGATCAACTTAGATCGTGTCGAGACTAAATTATCTTTTATATATATCGTGATTGGATTTCAATGCTATTGACAGTCGTGCTTTAAACTTTCGATTTTGATTATCGTTAGAATAGTAACGCTTTATAGTTAATTCCTACTTATTTTTTGATAACTACCAGTTTTCATATAGGATGATACTTTACAGCCCAATGATTTATTGCTTTCCTTATTTTTTCTAGTATGGCACCCATGACCAGAGTCTGTCCCCAGTGCACAGTTGTAGTTTCAGATGAGATAGAGATTGTACTTCCCCCTTCTATTGCTCAGGAGGTGTTAGCAGCCTCACCGGAGAGTTTTTTTCCATCTCCTATCCTTCATGAGAGGGCTGCAGTTCAGCCGAAGACTGAGGGCCTCCCTTTGCCTCATGGAGTGGTACCCCATGCCATTCCTAATGGGGCTTATATTTGTAGACTTTTTCAGGATGTGTGGGAGGTACAGAGACTTCAGGCTGAGCTTATGAGAGAGCAGAGTCTCAGTATCCAACTGTTGTGGGATTATATGCATTCGAGGGGAGAGCCTAACCCCAAGAGGGCGATGAGCAGTATATACCCAGAGCCTCAGGAGTAACCCGGCTTCTAGCCTAGACCAGCCTATCCAGTTCAGATTCCTATCCAGCAGAGGCCAGTTGAGTGAGTGCCTACCTGTGCCTTCTGTAAGAAGCCTGGGCACGTACGGAAGGACTGTAGGAAGAGACTAGAATTGTGCCTATTATGTGGGTCAGCGGGACACAGGATGCTAAATTGTCCTACTGCACATGTCCATAGTCGAGGCCTATCTCTAGGAGAGAGTTCCAACTACAAGACCTAGTAGAGGTGAGTTCTTGACCTATACCTTATCCTGTCTAGATGATTACTGTACCCTACCATATTGTTTGTATGTTTTGATACCTTATGACTACTTTTGATCTAGTATGACTATAATGGCTAGATGATGAGACCTCAGACTGATATTACCTGCCATAACCCTGTATGATATCTTTTCAACTTTATGATTTAGATAAGTTTTCTTAAGACTATGATTGTTGGGGGTTTGACCTAGAAGGAGTACGACCACTTTAATTTTGAGGACCAAATTATTTAAGGAGGGTAGATTTGTCACACTCATTTTTCTAATTAAGGGTATTCTAGTCATTATGTGCTAATTTGATTTTCTTATTTTTTTATTAATTAAATTGATTGGTATGAGACTTTGATTGGAATTTTGGTAGTAGAAGGTGGTATAACCTTAGTCAACCTTGATTAAAAGCCTAATAATGTAATTAGATTTATTATTGGCTTTTTAAATTTTAATTTAGAATTATTGTATATTTTAAGAATCATTTAATTCATTTTTTAAATTATTTTTATATAAAGCCTTTAAGCCTTTTTGTCAATGGGCCTTTAAAGCAACTTGAGGAGTGCTGGCCCATGACCAAACCCTAAACCAAACCCTAATACCCCCCTTAGCCCGCCAAACACAGCAGCCACCTCTCTTTTATTGTGTTTAACTTGTAGCCGTCACAAGATCAAACCCTAGTTTTTCTCTTCTCTTCCAAAGGCTCCATTCTCTCGTTTCTCACCCAAATCCTTCTAAATGAAGTGCATTGCGACTGTTGGAAGGAGAGGAATATGCTGGAGACTTGCTAGCGAGGAATCAGAGGCATTTGACCGGAGGGAATCGGCAATCGGCGTGCTTGGAGGCTTGTTTCTCAATAGGTAAATCTCTCTAAACACTTGTTAATTCTATTTTTTCTTCGTAGATGCATCAATATAGGTACCCCAGACCTGTGCATGAAGTTTGGTAGGTTTGTGATTTCGTTTGATAGCCGTATCAGACACGTATCGGTCCTATGGAACACGTGTTCGACGAAATACCACTTAGAACTGAAAATTGTTATTTTTCGATTCTGTTTTCACGATTTCCTTGCTAATATTATTTGTAATCACTTTCGTGAAGATGGATCTTCATTCGTCACGATTTCAGTGTCCGAATCGGACACGGAAACACGTACACGAGGACCCTACACGGCCCCGTGCATGCCCTGCTGTCTGTGCATCATAACTAGACGCACAGGGCTCCGTTTTGCGTAAAATTTTATGGGCGCGTGGGGGCAACCTCTGCCCACATGCTTGTAAAATTTCACGACGTTTCGTGAAGCGTGCGCAGAGAAATCTAATGCACACGGTTCAGCTAGCACTGTGCACGCGGCTGAAAAGTGCCGCTGACACGTCCTTCGTACTCGAACACGACGCGTCAAGGACCCATTCCAGGAGCATAAGCATGAAGCCCTAAACCTGGGCTACCCAGAGACTCAATCTTGAGACACAGCGTGGCTCGAATCGCGAGCCACGTGGCTCGACACGCACCAACGGGCACGCACACGCGTGCGCGCACAGGCCGCATGGGATCCGCGTATCCTGTGTCGCGTAGATACGACGGGGTGTCGTGTCAGTATATCTTAGACCTAGCCCGGGACCCTACCTAGCTACATACATGAGCACGAGGCTTCTCGTGTTGCGTGCAACGTCCAATCGGGCGAAACGTACGTGCACGTACACGTTCCGACACGGATATTCGGTTTTTCGATACGGACACGGGTTCAATCCCGTGAGTATTCGAGCACGTCACACACATAGACACCTTTGTGTTTGCCAAGTTTTGCGAGTTATAGTTGGATATTTTGCAATTTGGGTCTCGAGTTGAGTTTTCGGGTTTCGACTATATACATATTGAATTGATTTTTTTCATAATTTAATTTCCTGAGATTTTAATTATAATTTTTGAGTTTATAATAGGTTAATTAGGTTCTAGACTTGTTGGTTTTGATCTCTAATTTTACATCTAAGTTTTCTATCATATATTATATATATAGCCCATATATCTCTATGTATATATATATACATATAATGTTATATATATCTCCATTGTATATATATATATATATATATATATATATATATATATATTTTTTTTTTTTTTTGTATATATATATATATATATATATATATATGTTGTATACATTATATGAATATCGATTTCAGTTCTGAAGTTACATTGGTTAGTTGATTTGATCTTGATTGTATTTGGATCCATGACTGTGTTTATATATATATGTTTATGTATAGATCCTTATATGTATATATATTTGTGTTGATAGTTAGAATATATATATATATATATATATATATATATATATATATATATATATATATATATATATATATATAGTTGAGAGTATTGTGTTTTATTCTCAGTTTTAGCCCCATGGCAGTCTTCACTAGACACACACACCCCCTCATCTTTTCCCTTCTTTATAAGCTTTGGTAGATATGTATGTATGTATTTTTTTTTCAAGATCTGTATGTATGCATATATATATATATATATATATATATATAAAATATATATATATATAAAAGAACCCCTCCCCCCCCCCCCCCGCTCTTCATTCAATCAAGGCACAAAATGTCGAAGCCTTTACAAGTAAGCACAAAAAGACAAAATACAACAAGAAAGGGGGAAGCCTCGCAAGACAAAAAGATCCGGAGGACATATGACCGACGTGGTGGCGGCACTAGGCCGAAAATGCCGATGCCCATACAAGAAACCAATCAAAGAGACGCAAAATCCGAGGAGCTAGGAGAGAAGAGAGTTCCAAAAGAGAAACTGGCCGTGCGAGCAAGAGGATCTGATCTTACGGTACTATCGGAGAACCTCCCTAATAAGCTGGTCGACAGAGTACTGGTGACCTTCATATCTCGCCTTATTGCGATTCTTCTAGAGGACCCACGTCGCAGCTGCTGCGACGATCTGGTGGCCGTGGAAAGTAGAGGCCCATACTGTCAAGAGATCGTTAAGGCGCCCACCCCCCTGATGCTGCCCGCAACGCTGCGAGAGGACCCTCCAAACCTGGATAGGTAAATCCCCTTGATAGAAGATATAGTCAGTGGTTTTGGTCTGACGCTCCGAGCATGAATTACATGTAGACGCAAGATTGAACCCAATGGTGTTGAGATTGTCATCAGTAGGCAACTTCTTGCGAAATGCTCTCCAAATAAGAAAGGACCATTTTTTGGGGATGCAGGTCTGCCAGAAGGCCATGATAGTGGGGGATGGCGTCCCAATGCCCCGAACCACTCTTCTCGCCGAGCTGACCGAGAAGGAGCCAAAAGCCTCAGCCGACCACCTCAGCACATCGGGCTCGGGACCCAGCTTAAGATCGTTGTTACGAATGCACTCTACTGCCTCTTCTCCAATCCAATCCTGGACCTGGTTCCAATTCCAGTAATTCCCTGGTTGGTCCCACAAATCCTTGATCTTGATATTACCCGGAGCCGTCAGAAGGCTGGGGAGCAAGGTGTCTCCCGCCCAATGTTCCAGGAAGGTCGAAGATTCGCCATTACCCAGTTGGAGCCTTATCACCGATTCAGCGATGGAGCACCCCATGAGAATACGCCGCCAAGCTGTAGAAGATCTGTTGTTGTAGATATCCAGCGATGGGTGTAAATATTTGAAGTATCTGGCCTTCGTGAATCTAGCCCATAAGTTCTGACTAGTACGAAGCTTTCACCACAGCTTCATCGAGAAGGCGTCAACGATGTGGGAGAGTTTGGTGAATCCTAGACCACCCTCGTCAGTGGGCGTAGCCATAGAGTCCCAACTGGCCCAGTGATGTCTGTCGTGGCCATCGCTATGACCGCAGAAGAAATTGGTGATGATGCTCTCAATCGTCAAAAGAACTTTCTTTGGGGGGAGCACGCAGCCAGGGTATAGATGGGGACGGAGGTGAGCACATGTTTGATGAGGATCATCTTTCCGCCCGGAGATAGAGTAGCATTATGCCACCCCTCAATTTTTTCCTAATTTTGTTTATCAGCTCCTCAAAAATGCCAGTGTTAGATTTGTTGTACACGAGGGGACAACCAAGGTAGTGGAACGGAGGGTGATCGACGGTGAAAGAGGTAATGCTGGATAGGCTAGCCGCATGCTCACTCTTAATGTTGTGATGGGCGTAGATCACACTTTGGCGGGGTTGACCATCTGGCCAGAGCACCTGTTGTATTTCTTGAGCATGTTGTGGACCACCTCCACCGACCCAACGTGTCCAGAGGAGAAATAAGGATGACATCGGCATAGGCCAGATGAGTGATAATCGGACAACCACTGACAGTGTGAAAGTGCTGGAAGTTTGGGGCTCTAGAGATACAATTCAGCTGTCTACTCAAAGCGTCTACCGCAATGATGAATATGGTGGACGATAATGGGTCACCTTGCCTAACCCCTCGACTAGATTTGAAGAAACCGTCTGCTTGCCCGTTGATGACCGTTGAGAACCAGGAGTTGCTGATCGATTTCTATACTATGTTGGTCCACGTTTCTAAAAATTTGAAGGCCCTGAGAACCCAGATCATGAATTACCAATCCAGCCTATCATACGCTTTCGCCATGTCTAGTTTGATAGCTATGTTGCCACCCCTCGCTGGAAACTTTATGCAGGTGATGAGCTCATGAGCCAGCATAATATTGTCTTGGATGTTTCTACCCTTGACAAATCTACTATGCTCCTCAGAGATTACCTTGGGAAGAATTTTTGACATGCGGGAGGCGATGATTTTAGAAATGATCTTGTTGGTGAAAGTACAGAGACTGATTGGGCAGAAATCCTGAAATGTCTCCGGGTTATCTTTTTTGAAGATAAGGATCAGGTTGGCGCTCGATATGGCTCTGGGTAGGTGGCTCCCTTAAAGAAGGCCGTGACCGCTTAATGGATGTCATACTTGATGATATCCCAGCAGGTACGAAAAAATACCCCCAAAAAACCGTCAGGTCCTGGTGCACTATGCTCGTCAAGTGCCCACACCGTATCTTTCACCTCGCTCTCGGTAGGAAGGAGTTCCAGCTGGTTGTTGTCGTCGTCATTGATGAGGTGAGGTATCTCATCCAGGATGGAGTTGTCTCTGTAGATTGTTTCTTTAGTAAACAACTGGGAGTACAACTTAGCGGCAGCCACTTGGATACCTCGTTGGTCGTTGATGATGTTCCTTCATTCGTCGGCTATTTGATGCAGGGTTAATTTTTGTCTGCGACCGTAGACGCAGGCATGAAAATAGCTCAAGTTTTTGTCCCCCTCACTGTCCCATTTCAGCCTGGCTTTTTGTTTCCAAAAATTAGTCTCAACCTTCAGCCAAAATTTGAGAATAGCTTTGGTGAGGTTAAGGGCCGCCTGGTCGTAGGCGAATGCTCAATCGCGAACAGAGTTTCGGTACGGGTGACATCATCATCGGCGACACGAACGGCCTGAAAAATGTCCCTATATGCCTGTTTACTCTATATCGAAAGGGCATGCCTCGTGGCCTTGAACTTGTTGGCCACCCTGATGAGTGGGTCGGGGGAGTCCGCTTGGGCCCATGCTTCTTCAACAGTGCGCTTAAAGTGGGGGTGTTCACTCCAGAAGTCAAGGAAACGGAATTATTTTTTGATCTGGATGGATTTGCTTTTGACTTTGACTAGAAGAGGGGTGTGGTCTGATTTGGTGGAATTGAGGTGAGATAGATTCGAGGTGATCCCTGATCCCTTCCATAGGGCGTTAGTGAGTGCCCTATCAAGGCGAGAATATTGTCGACGGTCGTCTCCCTGCATGTTGTACCAGGTGAAAGCACTGCCGTTGAACTAGAGCGGGGATAAGTGGGCTTTAAAAATGAAGTTGTTGAAATCTTGCATGGCCGTGAGGGGGAAGGACGGCCTCCAGTCTTCTCTTTCCTGCAGGTGATAGCATTAAAGTCCCCGATACAAAGCCAAGGGAGGTTAATGTGGTTGTGGTGGATGTCGATAAGATCATTCCAGAGAAGTTTACGTTCGGCGATATCACAACTGTCGTGGACCGCTGACAGGAGGGCACGCTTAGGGATCAAAGGGTGTTCCATCCAGCAAGAGAGAGTCTACCTCGAATCCTGGATGACTTCGATATTGACGTTCTTCGAACAGAGAATCAATAATTCATGTCTGCGTACGATGGCTGTAGTGAAGCCTAACTGCAACTGGATGGTTTTGAGTTTCTTGGGAGGGATTTTAGGTTCAAGGATGATCAGGATGTCAATTTTGTGAATTTTATTGAGACTGACAAGACGCCTCATGGTGGGTTTGTTCGCCAGACCTCGAACATTCCAGGAGAGAATGTTAAGCATTAATGATGCTTGGGGGGAGATGTTTGGTCCGCTTGGCTACGGACTTGGTGCGCATGACTGATGACTCGGATGCTCCTTTCTGTTCTATCTTTTTGATGGTGGAAATTGTCTCGACAAACATCAAGCTGGGATTGTCGAGTATGGGCTCCTCTGTGTAGTGTCCCGCTCCTAGCGGTTCACTATGTAAGGCTTGTGGCTTGGCTAACTCGGTCGGAACCGAGTATTGGGGAAACTTACCGTCGGCACCGAATCGATCACGGACAAGTACATAAAAACCTTTCCAACTGATGGATTGGTTTCTCTTGAAATGCGTCCAAGAGTTTTCTCTGAATGTTTTGCTGCTGGTTTTATTGCTTGGTTTTGATGGATGCTTTTCTGAATGGTTTTCGATGATTTGATTCCTGCCCATTTTCATCGATTTGCATAGCATTCATTCTTGAGAATTCTGAGAGAAGAGAACACAACTAGACGGATTATTAACCAAACTTTTGGTGCCAATGCAGACTGACGCGTGACAAAAGGCTAAGCGTGCAAGTGTTCCTCTCTCTCTCGACGATTCTCTAATTTGGTGATTGTGGATCTCTATGGTGGTATTGTCCCTCTCGCTATTCCTTTATGCCAACTAAATAATTGTCTTGCAACATCCGTTGATCGATATCAAGTTCCTAAATGCCACAAGTCAATACCACTAAGAAGTTAGAGATGGATCATATAACATTGATATGATTGCTAGTCCATAGAATATTGAAATGAATGCTAGTAGATAGAACATTAAAATGAATCAATTACACTGTTAACAACAATTGAGATTATGCTTGTCCACTGAACATTGAATTGAGATTGAATTGATGCCTAGAATGATGATGAAATGCTACGAAATGAACAAGTTGTCTATTTACTTTCAAAACTACCATGCACTGTATGCTTATCGAGTCGGTCACGCATTCGCATGGTCATGGACAACTTGTGCACAAGGTTTGGTGGTGTGTTTCCTCGAATCGGTACTGGGGCGCTGGGACCGATTCCGCCTAGGAGGAAGCATTGGCGTCCTAATGGGAGCACGGGTATTGTGAGGCATCCTTAGGGGCTAGCTACCTACTTTGGAGTCATTGCATTACCTTAAAGTCCTATAAGGCAAAGAGATGTCCATATGGTTTAACAGCGCCAGTGGCTATGTAGTCAGGATGCATGCTAATGATCATTTTATGCAGGGGCGGTAAGTCATTTATTATTATCCTGTATCTTATGCAGGAAAGCTGGATTCGGCCAATGGTAAAGTAAACATAGTTTATTCCATGTTACATTTATTGTGATTCACTCTTCATGTTGCCTGTCCCTAATTAGTTCATATCTTTAAAATGCTTGTCATTAATAAAATGTTGGTTTAGCTGAGTGGGCCAACGGGGCTCACCAGCGCATTGTTATAATGTAATGACCCCTCCTCCACAGGTACTGGAGAAGGGTCAGGCGCATGTCCGAACTAAAGCTTTCTGAACTGCTGTTTCCTTTCAAGTGGTTTTCCTTAAAAGACGCACAAAGTATTGCGGAGTTTTCAAAGATAGCTGCTTATATTTCAAAGTACTAAAGGGGCATGATGTATGGAACGGGAAATTATTTCATGGCAGCCTATCAGTTGTACTTCATTTCATGAATTAATGTAGCCGAAATGGCATTTCAAATATTATCGAGAAAAGTTGTATTCTGACTATAATTATGAATAAATGAGTATTTCTTCTTCCTATATTGTGTCTCAATGTTTTTGCAACTGTGGCTTATTTTCAAATGTTTCAAAGTGATATAAATGTGTATGTTCTAGCCTTGTACAAGTGCAACTCCAGACTTGTACGGCATCACGCCTTAGCGAGGACGATCGATTCGGCGTGAATCGAAGCAAAGCGAGCGATTCCCCGAATCGTGGCGTGACAAGTTGGTATCAGAGCACGGTTTCAAATCCTCGGATTTCAAAAATATTTTCAAAAGTAAGTCTTGATGCAAATTTTCTCGATTGATGGTGTTGATAGCGCTGGCATGAAATAATGTTCCATACAATAAGCCCATAAATATTTTATGAGTGCTAATGGAATTATTTCTTTATTGTAGAATGACCAAGGGTGATAGCTCAAAGACAAATTCATCGTCGGACCCGATTGAGAAACTGATTAAGCAAATGGAGGCTCAAAGGAAGCAGAGCGAAGCTCAACATCGCGCGCTTCAGGAGCAACTTCAGTATCAGTTTCAGGAGCAGCTGGATGCTCAACAAAAACAAGTGGATAGTCTAACTCAGATTGTCACCAAGCTGACGGCCGATTCCAATGTTTTTGCAAAGGCCGCAGCAACCGAGACCGTGGAAGTGCTGGCAGAGAAATCTGAGACGTCGATACGGAAGAGAATGAGCTTCAAGTTCTCTGAATTTAAGAGTTGTGACCCGCCTAAATTTAATGGGAGAGAGGAGCCAGATGAGGTGATGGGCTTCTTGAACACACTGGAGGGCTGTTTCCGAATGTTAGAGATTCAGGACAGCAAGAGAGTGGAGTGTACCGCTGTACAACTTCGTCTCAAGGCCCAGGAATGGTGGATTTCGCAGAGACAGGCACTTTGCGGAAATAGTCAGGATATGAAGATGTCTTGGGAGGCCTTCAAGCAGGCTTTCATTACCCAATTCATCCCACCTGCTGTCCGTCAACAAAAAAAGAATGAGTTCATTGCACTTCGACAGGGCAGTATGTCAGTGCATGACTACGAGACAATGTTTTTGAAGAGAGTCGCATTCGCTGGGTACATGGTACCGAATGACGATGCCAAGCGAGGAAGATTTGTGCAAGGCTTGAATGAAGGCCTGGAGTAGGATGTTCTAAGTCGAAAATGTACGTCTTACCGGGAGGCGTACGAGACAGCTCTCGAGATGGAGAGATTTCACCAACCGGCTAGTCGTGGGACAACACAGAGCAACCAAGGACTCAATAATAACGACCTTGGTCTGCAGGAAGAAATGACGCGCCTAAGCGTCCGAATACGGGCAATAACAAAGGACCATATCAGGAATTGCGTTGCAATAGGTGCAATCGAATTGGTCATCGTCGCGAGGACTGTCGCGTCGGGTGTTACAAATGTGGAGGAATGAATCACAAGGCATTTGAATGCAGAACTAGTGGAGAGAACCAGTATCCTCCTCGTGGAAATAATAACAATCACTATCGTGGGCATAACAACAATCAGAACTGGGGCCAACACAACAACCAGCATCGTGGCCAAGTGCCACCAGCCTTGCCAGCTCCAACTGGGAATGCACCGAATCAACAAGGTGGCCAAGCAAGGGTTTATGCCTTGACTCAGGCAGAGGCCCAGACCGCAAAATATGTTATAATAGGTATGTTGTTGTACGAAGGCATACCTGTAAGAGTACTTTTTGATTCTGGTGCTACTCATTGCTTTATCTCTTCTGATTTTGCAACGGAAAATAAATTTTGTATGACTCAACTAAAGATAGCTTTGTGTGTTAGTACTCCTTCGGGAGTAGATATGCCTGCAACTTTGATTTGCAGGGACGGCTACATTAAAATTGGAGGCAAGACTTTATCTTTGGACGTAATTGTACTCGACATCAAAGAGTACGATATCATATTGGGAATGGACTGGCTCAGCGCCTGTCTTACAACAATCGACTCTGCGGATAAGAGAGTTGTGTTTCGCCTACCGGGAGAAACGGAATTCTCTTACTCGTGCGGCTCGGCATTCCAAGGACCCATGGTCATATCAGCAGTTACAGCAAGGCACATGCTGTACTCAGGGTGTGAAGGCTTTCTCGCTTCTGTCCAAGACACTCGAATGAAGAGTGTAGGCTCAAATTAGACCGAAATTGTGGCAGAGTTTCCCGATGTGTTTTCGGACGAGATACCTGGGATGCCGTCGGATAGAGAAATTGAATTCACAATTGATACATTTCCGGATACTCGTCCGATATCCAAGGCGCCGTACAGGATGGCTCCGACAGAATTGAAGGAACTAAAGGTACAGCTATAAGAATTACTAGACCGGGGCTACATTCGCCCAAGTGTGTCTCCAAGGGAAGCTTCAGTGCTGTTTATAAAGAAAAAGGATGGGACGATGCAGCTATGCATTAATTACAGAGAACTGAATAAGGTAACCATCCGTAACAAGTATCCCTTTCCAAGAATAGATGATCTGTTCGATCAGCTACAAGGGGCGACCGTGTTTTCTAAAATCGATCTTCGTTCTGGATACCATCAGTTGAAGATCAGACCCGAAGATGTTCCTAAGTCAGCATTCCGTACGAGATAGGGACATTATGAGTTTTTGGTCATGCCATTCGGCTTGACCAATGCTCCAGCAGCCTTTATGGATTTAATGAATAGAGTGTTTCGACCGTTCTTAGACAAGTTTGTTGTCGTGTTCATCGATGACATCTTGATCTACTCAAAAGACAAGGAGACTCATGTAGGACACTTGAGAGAAGTACTTCAGACGCTGCGGGACAACCAGCTCTATGCAAAGCTGAGCAAGTGCGAGTTTTGGATGAACAGCGTGTCATTCCTTGGACATGTAGTTTCGGCGGAAGGTGTTGCCGTTGACCCAAAGAAGATTGAGGCAGTTGTGGACTGGAAGCAGCCTGCATCAGCTAGTGAGATACGGAGTTTCCTTGGTTTAGCCGGGTACTACCGTAGATTTATGAAAGACTTCTCGAGAATCGCATCGCCTTTGAATCGCCTAACTCAGAAGGGAGTCGCATTTAAGTGGACCAATGACTGTGAGAGTAGTTTCCAAGAACTCAAGCAGCGACTCGTCACAGCTCCAATTTTAGCACTTCCGGAAGGCTTCGAGGGATTTCAGATCTACAGTGACGCATCGGGACTTGGTTTGGGATGTGTTCTCATGCAACGTGGGAAGACAATATCTTATGCATCGAGACAACTCAAACAACATAAGAAGAATTACCCAACACATGATTTAGAACTGGCGGCGATTGTGTTCGCGTTGAAATTGTGGCGACACTATCTCTATGGTATGTCCTGCAAGATCTTCACGGATCACAAGAGCCTGAAATATATATTCACACAGAAAGAATTAAATTTGAGGCAGCGGCGTTGGTTAGAATTGATCAAGCACCATGACTTGACAATCTCCTACACGCCGGGTAAAGGAACGTGGTAGCGGATGCCTTGAGTCGGAAATTTCTTGGGTCCCTAACAATAGCAAAAGAGGTACTACGGGATCTTGAAGAGATGGGCATCGAGTTCAGGATCCGTCCGCAGAATGTACAGTTGGCTCAGTTACAACTTGAGCCGAGTCTCCAGGGAAGGATTAAGATTGCTCAGAAGGATGACCCGTTTCTGCAGAAGATACGCGAGTTGATTCTAGCAGGAAAGGCGTCAGACTTTATCGTTGAAGATGACACTATTCGTGTCAAGGAAAGATTGTGCGCCCCTAAGGATGAGAATATCAGGAAGGAAATACTGACCGAGGCTCATTTCGCAAAGTATTCCTTGCATCCGGGAAGCACGAAAATGTATAAGGATCTACGCTCAACTTTTTGGTGGCATGGTATGAAGAAGGATGTGGCTCTATTCGTGGCACAATGCCTGCCTTGTCAGGGTGTGAAGGCCGAACACCAACGGCCAGGCAGAGAATTACAAAATTTGGCTATTCCTCTGTGGAAGTAGGATAATATCTGTATAGATTTTATAGTCGGCTTGCCAAGAACTCAGAAGCAAAATGATGCGATTTGGGTTATCGTGGATAGATTAAACAAGTCGGCACATTTTATTCCAATAAAAGTTACATGAGGAGTGGAACGGTTGGCTCAGATCTACATAAATGAAATTGTCCGATTATATGGGGTGCCAGCTTCTATAGTGTCGGATAGAGACGGAAGATTCTTGTCACAATTATGGATAAGTCTGCACTCAGCAATGGGCACAAAGTAGAACTTCGATACGGCATACCATCCGCAGACTGATGGTCAGATAGAGAGAGTAAATCAGATTCTTGAAGATATGTTGAGATTGTGCGTGCTTGATTCAAAGACAAATTGGGATACGCATCTCGTATTGGTAGAATTTGCCTATAACAACAGTTATCAGGCAAGTATCGAAATGGCCCCGTACGAAGCCTTGTATGGACAGAAATATCGATCACCGATATGATGGGACGAAGTCGGTGAATAGCAAGTGCTCGGACCAGAACTTGTGGAATAGGCCGTCGAGAGGGTTCGCTTAATTCGAGAAAGACTTAGAGTTGCTCAAAGTCGACAGAAGAGTTATGCGGACATACATCGACGACCTTTGGAATTCATACTAGGCGATCATGTCTTCTTGAAGGTCACACCCATACGAGGTGTGATGCGGTTTGGGATGAAAGGAAAGCTAAGCCCAAGATTCGTTAGACCCTTCGAGATTTTGGAGAAGGTAGCCTCAGTGGCTTATCGACTTGCACTACCTCCGGCTCTGGCTGATGTGCACGATGTCTTCCATGTATCTCAACTGCGGAAGTACGTGCATGATCCAAGCCATGTAGTCAATTTCGATCAGCTGCAGCTGAGCGCTGACCTATCCTACACTGAAGAGCCTGTCCAAATTTTGGACAGGAAAGAGAATATTTTGCGGAATAGAACAGTATCCCTGGTCAACGTACTGTGGCGGAACCATGCTGTAGAGGAGTCGACATAGGAATTAGAGGAAGAGATGCGGGTGAAATACCCCTCGCTGTTTGATAATCTTGAGGTAGGACTTTTGCTTTAAGTTTCGAGGACGAAACTTTTTCTTAGTGGTATATTATGTAGTGTCCCGCTCCTAGCGGTTCACTATGTAAGGCTTGTGGCTTGGCTAACTCGGTCGGAACCGAGTATTGGAGAAAGTTACCGTTGGCACCGAATCGATCACGGACAAGTGCATAAGAACCTTTCCAACTGATGGATTGGTTTCTCTTGAAATGCGTCCAAGAGTTTTCTCTGGATATTTTGCTGCTGGTTTTGTTGTTTGGTTTTGATGGATGCTTTTCTGAATGGTTTTCGATGATTTGATTCCTGCCCGTTTTCATCGATTTGTATAGCATTCATTCTTGAGAATTCTGAGAGAAGAGAACACAACGAGACGAATTATTAACCAAACTTTTGGTGCCAATGCAGACTGACCCGTGACGGAAGGCTAAGCGTGCAAGTGTTCCTCTCTCTCTCTCTGCGATTCTCTAATTTGGTGATTATGGATCTCTGTGGTGGTATTGTCCCCCTCGCTATTCCTTCATGCCAACTAAATAATTGTCTTGCAAGATCCGTTGATCGATATCAAGTTGCTAAATGCCACAAGTCAATACCACTAAGAAGTTAGAGATGGAACATAGAACATTGATATGAATGTTAGTCCATAGAACATTGAAATGAATGCTAGTACATAAAACATTGAAATGAATCGATTACACTGTTAACAACAATTGAGATTATGCTTGTCCACTGAACATTGAATTGAGATTGAATTGATGCCTAGAATGATGATGAAATGCTGCGAAATGAACAAGTTGTCTATTTACTTTCAAAACTACCATGCACTGTATACTTATCGAGTCGGTCACGTATTCGCATGGTCATAGACAACTTGTGCACAAGGTTTGGTGGTTTGTTTCCTCGAATCGGTACTGGGGCGCTGGGACCGATTCGGCCTAGGAGGAAGGATTGGCGTGCTAATGGGAGCACGGGTATTGTGAGGCATCCTTAGGGGCTAGCTACCTACTTTGGAGTCATTGCATTACCTTGAAGTCCTATAAGGCAAAGAGATGTCCTTATGGTTTTACAGCGCCAGTGGCCATGTAGTCAGGATGTATGCTAACGATCATTTTATGCAGGGGCGGTAAGTAATTTATTATTATCCTGTATCTTATGCAGGAAAGCTGGACTCGGCCAATGGTAAAGTAAACATGGTTTATTCTATGTTACATTTATTGTGATTTACTCTTCATGTTGCATGTCCCGAATAAGTTCATATCTTTAAAATGTTTGTCATTAATAAAATATTGGTTTAGCTGAGTGGGCCAACGGGGCTCACCAGCTCATTGTTATAATGTGCTAACCCCTCATCCACACGTACTGGAAAAGGCTCAGGCGCACGTCCGAACTAAAGCTTTCTGAACTGTTGTTTTCTTTCAAGTTGTTTTCCCTAAAAGACGCACAAAGTATTGCGGAGTTTTCAAAGATAGCTGCTTATATTTCAAAGTACTAAAGGGGCATGATGTATGGAACGGGAAATTATTTCATGGTAGCCTATCAGTTGTACTTCTTTTCATGAATCAATGTAGCCGAAATGGCATTTCAAATATTATCGAGAAAAGTTGTATTCTGACTACAATTATGAATAAATGAGTATTTCTTCTTCCTATATTGTGTCTCAATGTTTCCGCAACTGTGGCTTATTTTCAAATGTTTCAAAGTGATATAAATGTGCATGTTCTAGCCTTGTAAAAGTACAACTCCAGACTTGTACGGTATCATGCCTTAGCAAGGACGATCGATTCGGCTTGAATCGAAGCAAAGCGAGCGATTCCCCAAATCGGGGCGTGACACTCTGGAGGGGTGAGGAGGAGTTCAGTGGCGTGGTTAAGTAATTCTCCATCCGTGTCCAGGGTGGGCTCCTCGTGGGGGATGAGAAGGGTGTTTTTGGTGTAGCCGGTTGGATCTTTTACGGATAGAAGATATCCAGCGGTGATAACCTGTTGTCCCCTAAGGACTTACTATGGTCCCAATATAGCAAGGGCTTCTGCACATTGGATTTCATTACTAGAATGGTGGACAACTAAGAGTTGTGTTGATCCAGAATTCGGGTCTATGGGATTCTCCCCAATGGCCTTCGGGTATGGTTCTCCGGCGATCACCTTCTCTTACTCTGGCTCGGGGGCCGCGAACGATCCTTGTAGGAGGGCAATCTCCTGAATGGTATCTTCATCTTCTGTCAGTAAAGCGTTGAACCGATTGGCTAGGGTAGGCGCCAGAGGATTGTAAAGGACCACCGCTTTGCCTGGTGATGTGCCTGGCTCGCCTCCGTTGGATTCGAACCTTATATGGGAAACTGGTAGAGGAAGTAGGGAGGAGAGCATCTGAGGTTTAAGCTTCCTGCTCTCGACGGCTGGTGTGCCTTTTCGGGCAGGCTTCCTCTTGAGCTCTGGATGGAGACAAAAATAATGTTTTGAGAGGTGCCCACTAAGGTGGCAGTGATTGCAGAAAATGATGTGGTTATCGTAGACTAATTGTTGGGTGTGCATCTGGGTGCCTGTAGGATGTGGAAAATTATGACACGCTGTCATTTTAATCCTTACGCTCAAGGCCATACGCTTATCAAAAGTCATACGCTTAGTGAATATTTTATTATTTCTTCTTAAAGTGGCAGCACAGCATATATTAAATGAAGAATGAATCTGACGTCTCGTCTTTTCGTGCAAAGATAGTTGTCATGAAAAGAGCAACCGTCGTATATGTATTCGAAGAGTTGGTTTTGTCTTTTACGAGGACAGCTCAGCAGATCATTAATGCAAAGCCATCATTACTGTCAGTTTTGATAGTCTGTCAGCCGTCATATCTGCAGTCACGACGCTCGAGAAAATCTTTTGACAGTTATTTGAAGATATGGCTTATCAGAGAAGATTGATGATGGCCACGTGGCTATTTCTTCATTGAGCGTATGAAGTCTATACGACTCCTTCCTTCTTCAGTGAGCGTATGAAGTCTATACGACTTTCCACATCAAGTGAGCGTACGACTCCTTTTTTCTCCAGTAAGCGTATCAGCTTTATTTTGTTTCTACATCATCCAAGTCAGCGTATAACTCTCCTTCAACGAGGCAGCGTATTACAGCAACCATATCCAGGATTACAGTCAACACACGTTCTCACGTGTCCTGTACCAGTTATCCACTTCTCTAGAAGTTATGCAACGTGGCATCCAGGCCATAAATCTCTCCTGAACATGCTCCACTACTTTCAACCGCACGCTAATGTGTCTCCATCAGAATTCGCCACGCGTCCCTGCAGTTATGCACACGTCAAGTAACTACCTGAGCGTATGCTTAAGGACAGTTATCCTGAACTCTATAAAAAAGAGTTTTTTCATCTTCATCAGACACTACAGACAATTTCAGAGAGAACAGAGAGATTGCCCAGTTGCTGTCCAAGTTCTTCAAAGTTCGAGTATTCTTCATCGCATCGTCCAAGGGATAAAGTAATCGTCTTCTAGATTAGATTCCTACAGTTGTAATTTTCTTAGATACAAAATAAATAAAGTGAATTTATTTATTGAAAACAAATTGGCGACTCTGCTGGGGAAAGCTGTCTCCTCCAATGAGATAGCAACAACTCAATGCGATACTTCGTCGATCGGCTTGACGAAGAAGACGATGGTTGTACAATTCGACCAATCGGCTTATGAAGAAATGCTCAAGGCGAAGGAGGACCGCACTGCTTCCTCCGCTCTTCCTGCTGCCAAGAAGAAGGGACACTCCGTCTATGTCCCTAAGTCTTCTGCAGCAGTCCGAGACGCTTCTGTCACTTCTCATGCTGACAAGAACACGTCTTCAACTTCCATGAAGCACACTTCGGCTTCTCGGAACACGGCAATAGTGGCTTCTCCTAGTCACACTGACAAAGTTGGTTCTTTAACCAAGTCAGCGTGTACAAGAAAAACCATCTCTAGACATGTCAAGGTCCCTTCTCCCTCTATTCTTACGACAGCAGTCGGCTCTTTAGCCATTGATGACTCTGAGCGTATGGCATTCAAAGGGCAGCGTACGGCAAAGGCAGCGTACAAAAGCCAACATCAGGCAGCGTACGCTGAGCCAAAGCCAGTGTATGCTAATAAAAAGGCAACGTATGACCAGAAGTCCAAACTGAAGTCAGCGTATGCTAACAAATACAGTCCTTTGACTGTTTCTCAAAATCAGATTGGGGGTTCTCTTCCACAGAACATACAAATGATTCCCCCTCAACTTGCACATCTTGTGCCAACCAAGGAGAAAGACTCTTTAGTCAACTCCTCTACTCCTAAGGTCTTTACCTCTGGAGTTAATTTGACTAGTACTCTTACTAGATCAAACAATAGAAAACGCCTTTTGGCTAATTCCTCCAAAGATGGATTATTACCGACTCCTAGTCGGAATAATACTCATCTTCCTTTTCTCAAAATTTCTCGGTCTGAGAAAGGCAAACTACAAGTATCCAAGACTGATATCAAAGTCAAATCTCCTACGGATCTTCGTAATAAGCTTAATCAGAATCGGTTCGGTTCTACTGAGACAAGTATATTAGATCCTGATACAGAATATGCCAAGAACTATATGGCTCAAATTAATCAGTCTTTATACAGTCAGGAACCAAGAAGACAGAAGAACAAAAGACAAGTTTCTACACAGAAACTATCTTCAAATACTTCCCAATCTGTTCCTACAGATCTCCGGGAATATTTGCAAAATAAACAGAGAATTGACAATCCATCAGGCTATGATATTGCTCATATTTGCCATGAAAAACATGGTTGCAACTTCCAACCTCGAGTTGTAATTCAATGTTGTTGTTCACCAAAAAGACAATCTGTTTTCGAACGGATTCAATATGAACCAATGTTGGATGAAGATGAACCTCTTTATGCTTCTGTCAACATGACTTCCAGAAATATTGGAGGTAGCATACGGTCTGATGCTATATCAGACTCTGAAGATGGTGTTTATCTCGGCACTCGATCCAGGACCGGAGCCTTGACCAGAGCCTCTTCTTCTTCTCATCCAAGTGGTAATCCGGAGATCACAGAAGACTTCCTTAGAGAGTCAAATTTTCCAGTATTGACTCCTGTAAAAAGCCCTGGAAAAGATACTGATTCACACAGTGATGATTCAGAACAGACTGTTTCATCATCTATTCCTCGAATGATTACCACTTACATGGCAGAGGGCGATCATGAACCCTCAACTAACACCGAAGCTTACGAACAAAGGATTTCTTCCTTAGAACAACAGTTGCGAGCTATGGCAGATACGTTGAATGCTATGCACACTCTTATGCAATCTCAGCATCAAACTCAGCAAGTCCAACAGACAGCTCCTCCAGTTATATTAAATACTCCTGTTGTTCCAAACCCGGAACCCTCTACTATTCCGGGGGTACAATCTAATGTTCCTGAACAACCCACTCCAAGTCAGTCTGGAGCTAGGGTGGTACATATGCTGCAGTCCCTCCTCCTAATTACACTCAACAAGTTACAACTCCCCAATCTTCTGGAATTGTTTCTGAAGAGTTAAAGAATCTCCGAACTCAATTCGAGGCATTCAAACAAAAGGATGGTTTGCAAAGGTTAGGTATCAAGCAACCTTACCCGATAGAATGGAAGCAGGTATCGTATCCACCAAAATACAAACCTCCAACCATCTCTTTCTATGATGGGACAACCTCCCCAAGTCAGTTCATTAATCATTTTGAAGTAATGACTGATCAACTGTAACCAAGTGACGTCCTCCTTACTCGGGTGTTCATTGGATGTCTCAAAGGAACGGCTTATGAATGGTATAGAAGTCTCCCTGATGGGTGCATTACCTCATTTGCCGGTTTCAAGCAAATATTTCTTGAACGATTCTATGAAGGGCTCAACGACATGACCATGTCAGCCCTCATAAGAATTAAACAGAAAAATAACGAAACCACCGAGGACTTCATTGAAAGATTCAGAAGAGAAGCCCTCAAAATACCTCTCGGAACTCCCGATGCTGTTACCATCGACACTTGCAAGTCGAATCTTTTACCAATTATCAGCATGTGGACAGGGTCTACTCAGTTCCAAGATTGGCCTTCTTTCATTGTCAGTGCCAAGGCTGCCGAGGTCAGTGCTGAGACCTTCAAGGGTCTGGGGGTACAAATGGCTCCCAAAGAATCAAATCAGAGTGCTAGCAATAGTACTCGACCCAATAATCGCAAAGGAAAAGAAGCTCTTGAAGTCAATCTCCAAAGCAGTAGTCAAGAAGTAAAGACTACCCAAGCTACTTCAGGTCCAACAAATCAACAACAGAGATCTCCTCGGCCGAAGGAAGAATATTCTTTCGACGATGATGATGTTCAGGGTATCTTTGAATGCTTACTCAAAGGTAATAAGATTCAATTGCCAGAAATTAAAAAGCCTGATGAAGCCAATAAGACAGATCATCCAAAATACTATCCATATCATAGAATGCTGGGTCATACAATCCGGTCTTGCTATGTATTAAAAGGGAAGATTCAAGAGATGATTAAATCAGGAGCTGTGACATTAACACCCAAAGACAAAACAGTCACAGCAAATGTAATTTCAATGCAGTTCGGTGACTTCCCTCCCTTAATGGTGGAAAGTGGGATTGTTCCTATCCCCAAAGCAACTCTCGAAGTTATAAACATCCCACCAGCACAGAATGACGGACTTGTTCCTGTCACAACTAAGAAGGGAGAGATCATGTGGATTCACCCGGATTTAATGACGGAGTTTGAAACGTCTTTCTCTTCTCCTCGGAAGATTTCCTCATCTAAAAAGAAGCTCGGGAAGACTAAGTCATGCAATGTGACTTCTAGTTTCACACCCGATTTTTATCTAACCTCTACTTTCATCTCAGCAGGAAATTCACTCCCTACGGAGATAAAATCTGTACCTCAATTTGAAGATAGGTACAAACCTGCTTTTTATTTATACAGTTCACAATCTCGTGAATTGATGGCGAAGATGGGTTATGATCTAGCCACTGCTCCGGGTTTGAACTCAGGCAAGGGACTCCGAGCACCTTTAGCCATCACTATGAGACATAATCAATCTCGTGTTGGCCTTGGTTTTTGGAATGAAGATCTCATCAAACATAAAAGAACCAAGAGCAAAATAAAAAATTGCAGCATGGTTTCCATAGACCTTGAACCAGAATCTGAAGTTGAAGTTCATGCTGGAACTCGGTCAGGAAAAGTATATCTGAAAGATTATGCTGAAGTTCTTGAAGAAACTTCTGAAGTCTCTCCAGTTACAGCTTCAACTCCAGTCTCTACTGAAGAGCCTTTAAATGTTCCTGTTGAGACAGTTCCTTTTAAACCAACAGCAGCTGACAAAGGCAAACAACAAGTCCGCTTCGACAAACCATTGAAGAAGTCATCTCCTACAGGACTTGAAAAGCCTTATAATTTTGATATATTGGCTCAACTAGCTAATACCCCAGCTAAATTATCAATCTTCGAGCTCTTACGCCTCTCTAAAGAGACTCGAGAAACTTTAAGTGAAGCACTGCTGCAAGCAGAAACCTGCTTAACCCTTCTCAAGAAATTAGAAACAGAACCTGTTTTTCATTGCCATAATGTATTGGAATTTATTCCAAACATTACCTTTACGCAGGACGATATGCTGCTA
This sequence comes from Iris pallida, assembly GCA_029216955.1. Taxonomy (NCBI): domain Eukaryota; kingdom Viridiplantae; phylum Streptophyta; class Magnoliopsida; order Asparagales; family Iridaceae; genus Iris; species Iris pallida. The sequence continues at coordinate 42,094 of JANAVB010013149.1, read as the reverse complement.
GAGGATAATCGACATGACCGTCCTTTATATCATACAGGATATATTGATTCTATGAAGGTTGATCGTCTCCTGATTGATCCAGGATCTGCTCTCAGTATTATGCCAAAAGCTATGCTAGACGCACTGAAGATACCTGTACATAGCCTTTCCAGCACTATCACTACCATCTTGGGATTTAATCAAGGAAAAAGTGAGCCTTTGGGCAAGATTCGTCTCAAATTTCAAATAGGCGATCTTCGCACTAAAGTTACTTTTTACATCATCGACAATCATGGATGCTCATACAATGCTCTGTTGGGAAAACCATTCTTGCATGAACATAATGTCGTTCCTTCGACCCTTCATCAGTGTTTCAAATATGTTGATGATAATGGAGAAGTTCAAAAGGAAGTTGTGGATCTCTATCCATTCAAAGGAGTTGAAGCTTACTTCAATGACGCTCGCATGTACAAAGATGAATACTCAAAAGTCTTGCAAGCTATGGATAATGATGATGAGATAGTAAAAGTTGGCACTTTTGTTATTCCTGTAAAAGGGCGTATCACTCCTCCGTAGTCTGTTAGATCATCCGAAGAAGGCTCACTGATAATTCCTGTCAGTGGACGTATTACATCATCACCTTCTCAGGCTAGATCAGATACTCTAGTCATTCCAGTCAGTGGACGTACTACTTATCTACGATCTTCTTCAAGGGAGCTCACCTCTTCTGAGCCTTTTGTTATCGATCTTAATCGAAACAAAACTTCTGATCGCTCTTCCTCTCACCCTTTTGTCATTAATTTGACTAAGTCTGATAAGGCTCAGCCTTCTGTTGTAAATACAGTATTTAATATTAATGAAGCATCTCCTTTGCAGTATATTGATGTCTGTAATCATGTACAAAGTTATTTACAATTGCTAGATAACTTGGAGTCATTAACTATAGGGGTTGTTCAAACTCTTCATACAGACGTATCATTGGAATCCATACAAAAATCATACTTCGTGGTCCCTGCTAGAAAAAAGGAAGAAAATCCGATCTTCTTTTATAAAGGACCCCAGAATCCTCCTAACTTGGAAGAAGATGACATAAACGATGATACTGGAAGGTTACAACAGCGTCGCTACAGTCAACAATCCAAAAATATCATCAAGAATATGGGTTATGACTTTAGAACCAGTCTCAATAATGGAAAAGGAAGAAGAATGCCTGTTCGAATTCCTCCATTAAAATACGGAAGGACAAAATGTGGTTTAGGTTACATTGCTCCTACTTCTTTTATCAACATAGTCCATGAAGATTCAAAGTCCGATGAAGATGAACGATCTGAGTCTTCTGATTCTCTCTCTTGGGATTCTGACACGAGTATTGGCGATCTTCATCGTTCTATTTTGTCCGTCAATATGGTCTCTGTTGATGGCCCGCAGGAAAATGATGAAGATGAGGATGATTTTGAAATATCACCCGAATCGGAACAATGGGCTCAAAGATTAGATAATCAATGGGAATTCAGGTTCGAGCAGAGAGAACCTCCTACCGAAGATAAACTGATCCAAATTGATGTTGGTGAAGAAGGTTCTCCTAAACCAATATTCATCAGTGAAAGTCTTTCAGAAACAGATAAGCAAGACATGATCAAGCTTATTCGTGATTATATCGATGTCTTTGCCTGGAGTTACGAAGATATGCCAGGACTAGATCCGAAGATTGTAATGCACAAACTCAATATCATGCCAAATGCTAAACCGGTCAAACAACAACAGCGACGATTTCATCCAGACATTATGGATGCAATTGAAGCTGAAGTCAACAAGCTTATGGCTTCTGGATTTATTCGAGAGGAACAACATCCTGAATGGGTGGCTAACATCGTTCCTGTCCTTAAAAAGACTGGCAAGATCCGAGTCTGTATAGACTTTCACGATCTCAATGCGGCTTGTCCTAAAGACGAGTTTCCTCTTCCAATTACTGATGTCATGATCGACAATACATGTGGTTTCGAACGAATGTCATTTATGGATGGGTATTTGGGATACAACCAGATCAAAATGTTCCCAGATGATGAAAAACACACTTCCTTCAGAACGCCGATCGGTACATACTGTTATACAGTGATGCCGTTTGGTCTCAAGAATGCAGGAGCAACATATCAGCGAGCAATGAGCACTATATTCTGCGAACATCTTCGAAAAATAGTCGAATGCTATGTTGATGATATTGCAGTCAAAAGTCGACGAAAGGAGGATCATATCCAAGATTTGAAGACTATCTTTGATTTAATGCGTCAGTATCAACTTAAAATGAACCCTACTAAGTCCTTCCTGGGCGTCTCTAGTGGTAAATTTCTCGGCTTCGTCATTACCGCTAAAGGTATACACGTGGATCCCGAGAAGATCAAAGCCATTCAAGAGATGCGTCCTCCACGCACCTTAAAAGAGCTACGAGGATTTCAAGGAAGAATTGCTTATATCAGGAGATTTATTTCTAACTTATCAGGACGCTGCAGACCATTCAACAAACTTCTGAAGAAAGGTGTATCTTTCGTCTGGAACGAAGAATGTCAAAAAGCATTTGACGATATTAAACAGTATCTCATGAACCCTCCAGTTTTGGTACCTCCCGTCTCGGGGATACCATTTCTTCTATATGTTCGAGCCATGGATCATTCTCTTGGTGCATTACTTGCCCAGAAAAATAAAGATGGCCATGAACAGGCTATTTATTATCTCAGTCGCATAATGACGGGTACTGAACCGCGTTATTCTCCAATCGAGAAAGAATGCTTAGCATTAATGTTTGCTGTTCAGAAAACGCGACATTATATTATCGGTCAAACGATTCATGTTATTTCCAGAGTGAATCCCATCAGGATTATGATGAAGAAACCTGGTATTCTCAACTCCAGACTAGCTAATTGGGGAATCTTGTTAGCTCAATACGATATGTATTATATTCCTCAGAAGTCGGTTAAAGGACAGGCTCTTGCTGATTTTCTGGCTGCTCATGCAATTCCAGAAGATTCTAAATTATATGATGAGATTCCTGATGAAGTCTTGGATTCAAATCTGATTTCTGAAGAAGTTCCTACCTGGCGTCTATTCTTTGATGGAGCATCTAGAATAGGTCCTAACGGCAATATTGTCGCTGGAGTTGGGATTGTTCTTGTATCCCCAGAAGGACTAACTATTCAGAGGGCTTATTCTCTAGATCAATCATGTTCAAACAATGTAGCCGAATACAATGCATTACTTATTGGTCTTCAACTTGCTAAACATCTAGATATTCAATATTTGGAAGTTTATGGAGACTCCAAGCTTATTGTCAATCAGATCAGAGGAACGTATGAAGTTCGTCATCAGGATTTGATACCTTATCATCGAGCATCACTCTCTATAGCCTCATCTTTTGAAGACTTCTTTATTGAACATGTTCGACGAGCCTATAATGCAGAAGCTGATGCTTTAGCTAATCTTGCTGCTGTATTAGCTATACCAATCAGACGTCAGCAAGTAATAGTGGTTTATAACCGAGAACTATTCTGTGTTGAGAATAATTTGGCTTTGGCTTTTTCTCACAAACCAGACAAAGATTCTTTCAACCTTGATGCTGGATCAAAGTTTGACAAAATGCCCTCGCCTTCCTCTGATTCTACTATGGAATATGTCTTTTCTAATAAAATAGAAGCCATAATTGAAGACTGGAGACGCCCGTTTATAGATTTTGTTTTGTTTGATATACTTCCTGATAATCCGAGTAAAGCAGCGTCTATTAGACGTCGATCTCTCAGATTCTATTATAATCATACGACGAAAACATTATATCGTCGGTCTTACGACGGTCTTCTCCTCCGATGCATTGCCGGTGAAGAAACACAACAGATAATTCGTGAAGCACATGATGGTGTTTGCGGAGCTCATCAACCAGGTCCTAAACTTCAAGATCGTATCCGACGTATGGGTTATTATTGGCCCACGATGGTGGCTGACGCTATTCAATATGCTCAGAAATGTAAAGCCTGTCAAATCCATGCAGACTTTATTCATCAACCGTCAGAGTTCTTACATCCAACAGCGGCATCATGGCCCTTTGAAGCTTGGGGCATGGACGTCATTGGTCCCATCAACCCACCATCATCAAGAGGACATCGGTTTATTTTAGCAATAACCGATTACTTTTCCAAATGGGCTGAAGCAATCCCGTTATCTGAAGTTAAAACTTCTAGTGTTATCAACTTCGTCAAACATCATGTTATCTATCGATTTGGTGTTCCTCGGCGTATTATCCATGATAACGGACCGCAGTTGGTCAGTCAGAAATTTACTCGATTCTGCGACGATCATCGGATTAATAATTTAGCTTCTACAGCATATAATCCAGCAGCCAATGGATTGGCAGAAGCTTTCAATAAAACAATCATCAAACTCTTGAAAAAGTTCGTTTCTTCCAACAAACGCAACTGGAGCGAGAAGCTGGGGTAATGTTTATGGGCCTACCGCACCACAGTTTGCAATGCGACTGGATGTACACCTTTCTCTTTAGTATATGGGTGTGAAGCTGTTCTTCCCCTTGAGATCCAGATTCCTTCTCTAAGAATTGCAATCTCCAATGAACTAACAACAGAAAACAATGATCGTCTTCGACTTCAAGAGTTGGAAGCTCCAGATGAAAAACGATTATATGCTCAACAAAATATCGAGCTGTATCAGGCCCGAATCTCCAAAGCTTCTAACCGGAAAGTCAAAATCAGAGCATATCAGAAGGGAGAACTGGTCCTTACTGTCAGACGTCCTATGACCATGACACATATGAGCAAAGGCAAATTTGATGCGAAATGGGAAGGCCCATTCGTAGTGAACAAAGTCTTCTCTAACGGAGCATACCAGCTTGCCTCTATGGATGGGAAAGTCATGATGATGCCTATCAATGGCAAATTCTTAAAGAAATATTATGTATAATATTTTTATCATTCCCCAGCAAATATAAAATCCTTCTTTACAAAAGTTATTTCGATATCGTTATCCCTAGAGGAAATTGATATTCCACCATGTATCATCTTCCCAGAGAATTTGATATTTTGTTTTATTAGATCCCCAGTAGTTTTAATAAAGATCTTGTATAGAAAATCATGTCCATATTACCTCTAAATTTTCTATCTCAAATATTTAGTCTTTTTGATTTCTGAGTCTAAAGATCAGTGAATAATGGCAAAATTGATGTAAAGTGGGAAGGATACATCGTAAACAAAGTTTCTTTAAACAGAGTTTATTTTGACAAATTCTTCAAGAAAAAAAAGAGTACATCATCATGGAAGATCACTGTCATCCCTCTCATACTTGGGACAAGCGCCACATTCATAATCAGCAAAAGAATTTAATACATCTTTTCCTGACCGTACCAAGAACTGACAGACAGCCAGCCTCATTGCTTCTTCTTCTTCGATTTCTCCTGGTTCGACCAGGAAGTCGAGGATATCTTTTGGCGGCTTGGGAGTAGATCAGCTTTCGCCCGTTTCCTTCTTCTGCGGAGGAAGATGCTCTTTAGCACCTTCAGTAACTTCAGAGACGACTTCAGTCTTCTTTGTATTCTTTTCAGAAGACATTGTGGATAAAAGAGGATGATATATGATTCTTCTACTCAAATATATGCTCTATTTATAGGCATATGGTTACAAAGATCGAAGGGACGTATTCTTTCCCGGGATTCAGTTCATCCATTCATTTCTCACATTCATTCGATGATTCATACATTCATTAATACTTGACGGTTCATCCGTTCATTTGTTACATTCATTCGACGGTTCATCCGTTCATCATTTCCTAAACGGTTCGTCCATTCATAATCTTCTATCAATTTATCAAGTGGGGATTCGTTATTTATCATGTTTTTATAACCTCTGAATCAATTCCGAATCTACTTACTCATTTGTCATGTTTTGACCTCTGCATAGAAATCAATCTATTTTCTTTCGAGTTTCTATATATTATCATGTCCATAATACCTCTGATAATATTATATACTCTAAAACAGAAAAGATGATTTTATTATCTATCATGTCCACAATTCATCCACAAATACAAATCATTGAGCATAGAAGAATTATCATTTCCATTTCACTATAAAAAGTCTATTACATTTTCTTAGACTTTCTTACAAATCATAATGGAAATCTATTACAAATCTTGGATTTTCATTCTACACCACAACGATAACCGAATAGAGATCTATCTTCTTCTTTGGATCTTCTCCGTCGGATCTTCTCCGTCAGGTTCGTTGTTGGTGGAAATTACTGACTGTCTGGGTCTCAGTCACGACCAGATCAGCAGGAATCAAACTCTGGTCTTCTCTCTCAGACGAGAGGAGAACCACAGAGTATGGCAGCACGAAGTCGTGGTGCTGCCAATACAATTGGTGGATGGGGGTAACCCCTCAAGGAAGACAGGAATGTATCCAAACCTTGGGATACAATTCCTAGTTCTCCCGTGAAAGGAACTCTACTACCCGATTTCTTGGTAGTAGAGTTGACTCCACCATCCAACTCTCGTGTATAAAGGCTCTTCCTACCATTTGAGGAAGACCCTTCTATCCTACGAAGAGTTCTGAGTTGTCTGATGTACGCGTCAAAAGCGTATGAGCTCCCTGATGTTGGTGTCAGAAGGACATTCTCCACAGCATCCATATCACCAATGCCAGTTCTGAAGAAAATCTTTAGCCAAGTTTCTGCGAAAAACAGCATGAAGAAGAGAATTAAATCAACAGAAATGTCATATGAAACGTACTGGTTGTTCAAGCACGCTCAGAGACAGAAAGCTTATTTTCAACAGCAAAAACAGTACATGTATTATGCCGGACTTACCTTCAAGTTTGACGCTAAGAATTGGCAAACTGATGTCTAACATATTGCTCAGAATTCGAACATTTAGAAGCTTTTGCTTTCCGATTCGAGAGTGAAATCTCACGTTCATTTTCAGAGAAGAGAAGAAGAAAAAGAAGATGGGGATGAGTTCTGTGAAACTCTTCTGTCTATTTTAAAGTATGGAGCGCAAGCCTATTCTTGGGAAGGATCCACAAATAACGCTCATAAAATATGCAATGAGTGCCACGTGTACTTTGGAAACTAGCATAGCCTTGGAAATATTCAAAGAGTGCTTTCCACAACATTGGAAGATAGCGTAACCTACAGCTATTTATTGGTGCATGCTATTCATTGATGTACACTATCTAGCGTAGAAGAAAAAAGAAGATGGGGATGAGTTCTGTGAAACTCTTCTGTCTATTTTAAAGTATGGAGCGCAAGCCTATTCTTGGGAAGGATCCACAAATAACGCTCATAAAATATACAATGAGTGCCACGTGTACTTTGGAAACCAGCATAGCCTTGGAAATATTCAAAGAGTGCTTTCCACAACATTGGAAGATAGCGTAACCTACAGCTATTTATTGGTGCATGCTATTCATTGATGTACGCTATCCAGCGTAACTTACAAATATTGGAAGACAACGTAACCTACAGCGTAATCTACAGTTATTCATTGGTGCATGTTAGTTTTCAACACAAAATTATACTAAACAGAGAATTCTTGAATATTCATTTCATTAAAGGCACTGATGGCCTTACAAAACAAAAAAGAGAGGGAAAGAAAGGGGTGCAACAAAGTCACGCTCTATTTTCCAGAGCGGCTAAGTTTGACACCTAACTCTTCTACGCTTCGGACCCCCATGCGGTGCAACAGAGCAGCGAGCATTTCACGCTTCTCTGCGAGGCTCCGCCCATCAGAAGTAGAGGTGCCGTCCAGACCGAAGTAACCCAAGAAATTCTTGGCTAACTGCGTGGGGTCATCTTTGAACTCGATGACGAAGGGATCCGGTTCTTTGCCTCCAAAGGTGGGGTCACCATGGGCACAAAAACCTAATTTTCGTGCTTCTTCTTCAGCCGCTTCCTTTGGAGTTATGGTTACAAGAAATATGAATGTCAAAAACTGAATTTTCTCAGTTTATATAACAAAGCTTGCTGGCGGTTCATATTCCTCCATAAATCAGATTCAATCAGTCTCGAAAAATGAAGAGTCATCATGACATTTAATAAATTTATTTTTGCATAAACAGATTTCATGCCAGCGTGTCAAGACTCATTCCCACTTTTTTATTCAAAGTAATTTCGAACTTTTGAAACTCATAAAGTTCGAAAACTTTGAAGGGGTCTTGTAGGATGTGGAAAATTATGACGCGCTGTCATTTTAATCCTTACGCTCAAGGCCATACGCTTATCAAAAGTCATACGCTTAGTGGATATTTTATTATTTCTTCTTAAAGTGGCAGCACAGCATATATTAAATGAAGAATGAATCTGACGTCTCGTCTTTTCGTGCAAAGATAGTTGTCATGAAAAGAGCAACCGTCGTATATGTATTCGAAGAGTTGGTTTTGTCTTTTACGAGGATAGCTCAGCAGATCATTAATGCAAAGCCATCATTACTGTCAGTTTTGACAGTCTGTCAGCCGTCATATCTGCAGTCACGACGCTCGAGAAAATCTTTTGACAGTTATTTGAAGATATGGCTTATCAGAGAAGATTGATGATGGCCACGTGGCTATTTCTTCATTGAGCGTATGAAGTCTATACGACTCCTTCCTTCTTCATTGAGCGTATGAAGTCTATACGACTCCTTCCTTCTTCAGTGAGCGTATGAAGTCTATACGACTCCTTCCTCATCAAGTGAGCGTACGACTCCTTTCTTCTCCAGTAAGCGTATCAGCTTTATTTTGTTTCTACATCATCCAAGTCAGCGTATAACTCTCCTTCAACGAGGCAGCGTATTACAGCAACCATATCCAGGATTACAGTCAACACACGTTCTCACGTGTCCTGTACCAGTTATCCACTTCTCTAGAAGTTATGCAACGTGGCATCCAGGCCATCAATCTCTCCTGAACATGCTCCACTACTTTCAACCGCACGCTAATGTGTCTCCATCAGAATTCGCCACGCGTCCCTGCAGTTATGCACACGTCAAGTAACTACCTGAGCGTATGCTTAAGGATAGTTATCCTGAACTCTATAAAAAAGAGTTTCTTCATCTTCATCAGACACTACAGACAATTTCAGAGAGAACAGAGAGATTGCCCAGTTGCTGTCCAAGTTCTTCAAAGTTCGAGTATTCTTCATCGCATCGTCCAAGGGATAAAGTAATCGTCTTCTAGATTAGATTCCTACAGTTGTAATTTTCTCAGATACAAAATAAATAAAGTGAATTTATTTATGGAAAACAGTGCCTAGCTCAATTTGGATGTGATTGGGAGGTTTGTTGGTGAGATCGAGCTCAACATATATCCTAGAGTAGTGAGCCTTAGATAGGTTGCTTGTCTCGGCTGCGGTGGCCACGTACGTCTCGAAGGAGTTGGCAATGCGCTTGAGAGCCGCTAGGACGAAGCAAATTAGGGGAAGGTTGGGTAGGGTCACCCAAGCCACAACCGTTGCTGAGTCCACTCTGGTGTTAAAGTTCGGAGACCACCTGATGATCTTCATCTGGTGAGTGTCCACCCTGCTGGTTCCCTTGGACCATACGGTCCGGTGGTCTAGCTCGGATGAGAGGTGAAGCAGAAGATGCCTGGGGTCTAGGGGCAACCCTGTATTCTGCAGATAGTCTCCAACTGGCAATAACCTCCTGCACTCTGCTGAACTTAGGACAGTCGGAGGAGAATTTGAGGACAAATGTGTGGGGAAAGGAGGTGAGCAGTGCGATCATTTCCTGATCAGAGAAGGGACCTTAGGCATGGCTGATTCAGGAATATATGCAACGTCAGGGAGAGGAACGCCAGGGAGCAAAAACCCCTTCTTAGCCGATAAGTCCAGACATAGCTTCTCGGCAAAGGAAGGAATCGGGCAACAGAGGGTGACGGAATAGTCCAGGGATAATGGGAAGATGGCTGAGCCGGATACAAATCTACCGCCAGCAAGGGGGCCTGCTTCAAGTAGGGGAAGAGAGCGATCAGATCGTCAGGGAAAACCTGAACGAAAGTGGGGGGAGAATCCCTGCAGGGGGAAGAGCGCAAGAGCTGGGGGCGCCAGACCAGGGCGTCGACCCAGAGGAAGCGGTGGCCCGGAAGGACACACCTGCGCCCACAGGAGCAGGGCCCGGGAGAGAGCCCGAATGATCAACAATCGAGGGCAGGATAGGGGAAGCACCGGGCAAGGAAAGGGAGGCCGATCTCCCGAAAAGGCAAGAAGGGTAGAAGGCCCAAGAGGTCCGGACCCATGGGGCCGGGCTAGAGCGGCTAGCGTCGACCCGGGCGGGAGCGCAACACCCAGCATAGGTGGAGGGGGGCTCCAGGGAGCTTGCCGAAGAAACTGAGGGCGGTAGGCGAAGAACCGGACCAAGATGCGCAGGGGACTCGCCACTCTAGGTGAGAGCGCCAAGAGAAGCCGATCCGTAAGGTGTGCCTAAGGACTCACCAACGGGAGCTCCAAAACCACAGGGTGCGCCACCAGCAGACCCGCAGGGAGTGCCACAGGGAACCGTGCCGACAGCTCCAGAAGCGGACATACCAAAAGAAGTGCCGAAACAGCCGGGTGGCACCACCCAAGGTTGCACCACAAACCCACCCGTCGGGTCTCCAAATGGCAAGCCACGGCCAGACCCGCAAGGTGCGCCACTAGGGCCGACGCCAACTGCACCAAACGAGGCACCCAAAGGAACAGGAGATGCAGCAGCCCAATAGGGTGTGCCTCAGGGCCCCGTGCCGATAGGTTGTGCCAAAAATAGACCCGCAGGGTCTCCATAAGTTGTGCCAAAAACAAACTCGTACGGTGCGCCACTGGGGCCCACGCCTACTGTGCCAGACGAGGCGCCCAAAGGAACTGCAGCACCCACACCATAAGATGCACAACAATCAGGAGACACGGTCACGTGGCTAGGGGGCCCACTGTAGCTAACTGTGCCGGATAGGCGCACTTCACCCAGCAGGGGAGTACGTCCCGAGGGGAGCACGTGGCTCCCTGCTGACGCGTCCTAGGGAGAATTTAAAAGTTAAAAAAAGGTAGAAGGTGGGCGGGAGGGCGGTGGGGGAATCGAGGAGGGAGGAAGGGGACACCGCATAGGGGACGGCTTTAGGATGGCGACACCGGCCCAGCGGCGAGACTCGGAGGGGAGGGGGCAAACGGCGACCAGAGGGGCGTTGGAGGGAGCAGATGCGGTTTGCAGGGGAAGGGAGGTAGGGGAGGGGAAGATATGGGGCGGCGGGTGGGGATGAAGGCGGAGGGAGGGGTGGGGGGCTAGGACAGGCGGCAATGATGAAAACTCGGGGAAGGAGGCGAGAGGCGCTGGATCAGAGGGGAGCCCCAGGAAAGAGAGGAAGTCAGACGGGATCGAAGCCATAGGGAAGTGGGCTGGGGGACAGCTGAACGCCGGTGCTATCCCCAACGGCGGGCGAAGGCGGCAGCACTAGCAGGGGCGCAGCGCCCCGAGGGCACACGAGCGTGAGAGCAGCAGAAACATCTTATATATCATACACATATATATATATATATATATATATGTTTATTAATAAATATTGCCTTGAATGAATGAATATATATAAGTATATATAAATGTGTTTGCTATTGTGTGTAACCTAGGGAGTAACGAGTCAGATTATGATTGACCCAATGAGCCTAGATTGGCCGAGTTGACTAGCAAGTTGACCAAGTTGACAAAAGTCAACTTTGGGTCAAACTTGATCCAAATCGACTCAAACGACCTTAGAATTACTTGATAACTTGTGTTTGACCTAAAAATTAGTAAATGGACTAGTTGACTTATAGTTAACCAGGCTTGACCAGAGTTGACCAAGGGTTGACTGACCTACAAGGACCTAGAATCATGTAGAATTGTTTTGCAGACCTTTTTTATGATATTTTAGACCATGTTGTGACTTATAGTTATTTTAAATAGGATTACATCAGTCCAGTTCAGTTACACTTCCTCATCAGCAGCTTCGATTATCAGGCGAGTACTTTCTCTGACCGTTTCATACTTGTTTGGATATATTCACTTGTTATAGACTAGTTTACTTGATGTTGTCATGATGTTATCATGAATTAGTAATATATGGATCTCTTCATGCTATGTTATCCCCTCGGATACATCGGGTATATTGTGCTTATGTACTTTATCATGTGTATCGTCTACTCCTTGTATTCGTATTTATTCATGTATACTCATGAGACATTCATGTACACTCATGATCATGTGAGCTTTTCATGTATAAACCAGTTGTTTCATATGGACTGATCCTCCACGTGAGATACTACTTTTTATGTACAATAACATAACCTGGAGAGATCCTTGTGTACTGATTGGGGCAGGGGCAATATTTATTTGGTTATGTGACTTACACCCATCTAATGTACAACTCCAACCTAGATTTAAGTCATGTATAACCTAAGCCTGTTTACATAACCAAACATGTGCTCTAAATCACATAGTTAGTTCAGTTTTCTTATCTATACCATGTATATCTATTTCCACTATATCATATGTTCTTCTTTTACAGTCTCTCTACTATCTCTTTACAGCGTTTCATGTATATTATTCTATAGCTTGTTGATATTTTCCTTTCATATTATGAACTGTGTGAGAGATATGTATTTGTTCCTGTCCTGACTGGACTTGTTGAAAATATTACAGATGATGAGGATTGCTGCGATACTTACTATGGAGCAGGCCTAGTTGACACAAGTGACCTGGACCCTCAGGAGGATCTAGTAGTCGCAGAGGACTTGCTATTAGCTTAGTCTAGACTTATCATATTATCTAGCTTTATGAGACATTTGAGATTGTATTGAGATATTGTTTATGGTGTGGTTTACACCGAGACTTATTATTCATATTTGTGACTCTCTATTGAGATTATCTTATCTTCTATTCCATCTTAGATATTGTGATTAAGTTTTAACTTATATGTTATTCTCCTTTCGGAGCATATTCCATATCATGTTAGATGATGTGATCTAGGACAGCGTTCTACCACCGATACTGGGGCGTTGGCTGGAAGTGCCCTTATACTGGGTATGGGTCGTGACAAAGAGAAAGGAAGGACAGTTCCACTCACTTAATATAAAGGGTCTTCCTGTTCCGATCGTATATATACCCACCAGAAATAGCTCCACCAGCGAGCCATGTTCCAACACCCATTCTATCCGGCTGGCTAAGAGACTGTATCAGTCTCAATTCTCTTGATTTTCAACATAAGTCTCGGTTCAACATTCTGATAGCATCCAACCAGCTAACCAAATACCTCGTACGGAGCAGGGCATTACATAATGTACCACTCAGAAAAAGTTTCGTCCTCGAAACTTAAGGGAACAACTCATCTACTTCATTCACTTAGTCATAACGAGTTACTCATTCAGCTTCAATTAAATATTCATTTTAGCACACTCGGTCATCTCAAAATTACTATCTTATTGTACCACTTAAACCATCGATGATTTAATCCATCTTTTTCTTTTCCAAAATACTTACAACTTCTTAATGATTCACCAATATTCTTTCAGCATTATTATCTTTATCGCAGCCTACCACTTCATTTGGATTCATACACATATCTTAGGCGTCCCTAAAATACATACATTTCAGCCAAAGTCCGTGCTAGTACGATTCAATAAGCTCCCTCTATAGGGTTATCTTTGTCGCAGCTTTCACTTCGGTTTGATCCATACGCATACTTTAGGCGTCCCCAAAATATATGTACTTCAACCAACTTCCATGTTAGTACGATTCGATAGGCCACGATTGTAACTCTTTTCCCCAAATCCGCTTAGCATCCTTTCAATTGACTTATTACTTTGCCACAATCGCTATCTTTCCAGCCATAACACTCAATATCATGGACAACTCAGATAAGCTCTCTATCCAAGCATAATATTTCTAACATTCTGTCAAGGGTCTAACTTAGAGCCAATCATATTAATAGTTCACAACAAGTAATCAAATTCCTTCCCAAATCCAACAATATTTCTCATCGAAGCATTTCATCTTTTCTAAAAGATACAATCCGACGTCACCTACTATCGATTACCCAAGCCAAGGGTACAATTATATGCAACAGTCTACCCGACTTTAGATACCGATCAAACATTCTCGTTATGAGCAGTCAATTCTATTTTATAGAACAATTCACTGCTCGACACGCACCACTCAAGTCTTATCCTAGGATTGCACTTCCCACTTACGGCCGACATATAACTTAAAAAAGGTCAAACATCTCTAATGCACAAGCTGAAGCATACATCTCCTTAGGTCAATACTTATCACCACCATCTTTCGCTCAATGCCACCAAGTCATCCTATGGGTCGCCAACGGTCATCTATTATTCGGTTAAGTCTCTAAGGTTAGCTAAACTGATAGCTAAACCTAATCATTCATGTGACTTTCCTAGAGTGGACGGCTACTAGGGATCATGCTAGTTTCTTATTCTCAGGCCAACATGTAACCAACTATTCGAGGCAACTCTACCCAAACCTATGGGATTCAACTCAATTGGTTATGCAGCCCACGGTCGCTAGGGTCAAGTCTATCTATCCAGGGTCATCCTCAAGGAACTAATTCTCGCAGTGGCTCATTCTAGATTTACCCAACGATCGAGTAAGATCGATCTAGTAACATTACAGTCAAATCCTGACCCGACATACGATTCTCATCGTTCTAATAGTCCATCAAGTAAAATATCCAACGATCCAATTTCTATTACAATTCCTTTGTACCATTTGGTCTATACCGAGGCCAACTATTCAAGGGTCATCAATTCTGTTAGTCTCAACAGGACTATGGAACGATACTATTTGGTCTGTATAAAAAAGTCACACCACTAAGTCATAAGCCAGTAATCTATATCCCAACTGACAACCATCTATACATCACACCATCTACCGACACTATTCAACATATTTTATGATTCTAAATCTTATTCATTTCCCAGCCATCAAAATCTTATACAAACATTCTTAAAATCTCCTACCGCAAGGGTCGAGTAGTTCATTCCATTCAATCCGACAATTCATGTATCAATTAAATATTCTCTATGCAACACAAATATTCAGGGTTGCTACTTATTACTTTTCTAGTACAATTTACTGTAGGAACGAAATCGTAAAGCAGAATACTCTAGAGGTGGGGTGAATAGAGTAGGCAGCAGAATATTGCTAATTAAAAACTTGTTAGCAGTTAGATTACAGATATAATAATAATCACAAAAGTAGATGACAGAAATTAAAAGTGATCAGAAGGCAAACGCAAACACCGAGATTTATATTGGTTTTCCTCTTGTGAGGACTAGTCCAGTCGGAAGAACTCTAGCTTCCAGTTGAATCCACTATTGGAAAATCCCGCAAGTTTTCATACGAAGTCCTTGCAACTTCTACAGACGCGAGCTTTGATACGAAGAACTCGACCAACTTGATTTGTGAAGAGTTGAATCTTCTATCAAGCCTCTAATTACAATCGCTCTGAAACTTCTAGACCGTACCGCACTGGCAAATCGACTAGAGGATTATAACTGGCTTGGGATTTGAAAATAAAAGCTTTTAGGAACTCGTTAGAAGATTGTAAGCTCAGGAAGAGAAGAGATTGAAAGTGAATTAGTGATTTAAATGATCGAAATACTTCTCTATTTATAGTTTTTCCAAAGACAGAACCCTGACAGAATTCAAGGCATAATTCAGACAGAACTCTTTGTAACAAACCGCAACTGAAGGATGACCAAGTTCAAAAACCCAATGTTCACTAACGTTCCAAATGGCCGAACTCTGGCCGAACTCTGCGACTCGGCCGAGTTCTCCTAGGGTTCTGCCAGTTAATTTTTGGAGAAAATTAATTTTAGGCTTTTTGAAAAATCCTTCATAAGCTTTTTGTAAAAAGAATGTTTTTCAAAAACGTAGGTCATTTGTAAAAGGATAGGATGGTTTTGAAAAACGTTTTTACCATAGCCTATTTGCCAGTACGACTCGGTGTACAATGTATTCCTAGACTCAATAAAATGAAAAATTATATTGCTTAATAGGAGGTACATTCTAAATAGCAAACGTCTTGGAAACAGCTTCGGTCTTGAACATAGTAAATATCCATTATTGAGCAGTGTCCAAAACGTCGTAGGTAACATCTGAGTTGACTTACAATTATATCGAGACAGAGTTTGATCAATTATTAAAATCAGGTTTGACCATGACCAATGGGCCAACAATCTCCCTATTTTGATAATTGACAAACCTTGCCGATATAACATCTGAACTGGAATCAATTCAAAATAGTAATCAAAAGAAATTGTTCACAACCTGTATTAAAATGTTAGATCCTTATTTCTCCCTCATTGTCACTTAGCAAAATAATTGCAAAAGAGAAAGCTCCCCCGCAATCAATGCAGTAAGCATGATCAAGCTTTGTCAAACCAGGACATATATAATGGAGAATTATTGATGGGCCAAAGACGGCGTTATACAAGAATCTTTCTCTGAACCGCCTAACGACCTATCCAGGGTATAGAACAACACAAGCATGTATTTGTCACAAGCAGTATTTAATAAAGTGCGAGAATAGTGTTGAAACAAATAAAGTGCTGAAAAATAGTCTAAGATGCCAAAACTGAGGCATAATCAAAAATCATGTCTATGAATAGTCACATAATAAAGAAAAGTGCTGATAAAAAAAATAAGAGTACTGATAAAATCTTGGAATGTCAGAGCATTTTCAAGTAAACATAAGACAAAAGTAACAGTCTCAATATCTAACATCTCAAAAATCATCATCATCCTCATCATCAACGTCATCAGCTACAGCTCCAGCATGTCAAAAGGACCAGCTCTAGAAGTACCAGCGCCAGAAGTATGAAGAGTGGCACCAGTGTAAAACTCACCGACATAATCTCGAGGAGGAGCACGGGCACGATACCAATCATTGGCGTTCCCTGGCTGAAACAGAGAGTGGACCGCCTCATCGTCAATACGGTAGCCAGAAACAGAAGGGTCTCGCGGTAGAGAGCTAGCAGAATGACCCGTCTGCTGCAAACCTCAGATCGGCGAAGGAGTAATCGCCTGGAATAGAGTCACATCACGGAACTCGTATTCCCTAGAGGTCTCAACATAAAAAGACTACAGATCTGATAAGTGCTGATGTATACCCTCAAATGTCATAGGGTAAGAATAAAGTGGAACAGGTGTTATGGGAGCTGTGGTAGTAGGTGCAGTAGGATTAGGTGTAGTAGGTGGAGGAACAGTGGCAATGCTGCGATGAGAGAGTTTGAGAAACTTAGGCTCGGGGTCGACAGCACAAGTAGATAGGTCAATATCAAATCTCTGAAATATGCGTGGAATAAGCATCGCATAAGATTGGTTGTGGTCTCTCCCGCGATATCTACCCATCATCTGGATGATAGTCTTAGGGGCAGAAAAAAGAATCCCCTTAAGAATATGATAAAGAGCAGAAAGCTCAAGTGCAGTGACATCATCTTTAGAAGTGGATTTTGGAAGTAAGGTTGAATAGATGATGCGATGTAATTCGTAATTAAACAAGTTCAAGTTATTAGCCTTGAACTTTTTAGGACGAGCGCGTGCGGGCGCACAAAGCTTATTCTTGAAACTAACGAGTATCGTGCCATCGGGGAAATCAAAATCAGTGATGTCATCGAGCGGGGCACATTCGTTTGGGATACCAAGATTTCTGCTAACGTTTCATCAGTGAATTCGATATCAATTCCTCCGACACGTGTCCTCGCTGTAAAGTGTCTAACACAAAATTATAATAAAATAATCTAATGGCATTAGTGGCAATGGGGAATTGTAAGGTGACAAAATATTGTAACCCTAATGCCTCAAAGTAAGGGCGGTGATCCAGAAAGACAGTCCATTTAATCGGCGATCCGGTACAAATAGTACGCATGATAAAATCGGTGTACCACAATAACGCTTGATCGAAGTTTTAAAGTAAAACTCATCCAACGCACCATCGTCCGATTGGACCGGAGAAAAGAGGCAATCCGTATGCGGATCTGAAGATGATGCCTCTTCACTGGCATTGGTCTTCTTCCTCTTAAGGGATTGAACTTAGGCATTCTTTTCCAAAATTTTCTAGAAACCCTAAGTATTAAAAAGTAGTAAGAGAGAAGGAATTATACCTTCCAAGAATTGGATATGTTGTAGAAGATGACGTTCTCCGTACGAATGCAAAGTTTGGACGAGAAACTCCAGAAGGATTGGAAGAACAAGGATGGAGAAGAAGCTAGGATTTTGGAGGTGCGCTGCTGCTGTTATGAGGATGTGGGGAAGAATGAAGGAGAAGGAAGCCTCGGGTTCGTGCTGGAATATATATATATATATATATATATATATATATATATATATATATATATATATACCCAGCCGAACTCTGACCGAATTCGGACCGAACTCGGGCCGAATTCGCCAAGGGTTGCTTGGCTATATATATAAATATATATATATCAAATGAGGCCACATTCTTTTTCATTAATTCGTTTCAAATGTTTAATTCAAAGTTTAGTAATTTTAAATCTCAAAATAATATAATTAATATTATTTTATAAATTAATATTTTTACTCAGCATCTGTCTCAGATTAGCTGTGGGAGTACTGTCCCAGCTAACGGAGGTTCACCGGGGAACTTTTAAGTACAGTTTCGCTTCGACCGTAGTCGTGGTGACAGACAAACTCTTTTTGGGCTTGTCTCGAAAACAGTTTTTGAGTATCGAATAAATTAATTAATAAAACAAAATTAATTAATATTATTGACATCTAAAATGCCTAATTCTCGACGTAAATAATTGAAACGATCTTCCGCTAGAGGTTTTGTGAGTATGTCAGCTAATTGATTCTGTGTGTCTATGTATACAAGGTCTATATCTCTATTTTGTTGATGATCTGTAAGAAAGTGATGTCGAATCTCGATATGTTTAATACGAGAATGACATACTGGATTCTTAGTCAAATTAATAGAACTAGTGTTGTCACAAAAATAGGTATGTGTGTAAAATACAATCCATAGTCTTCTAAAGTTTGTTTCATCCACAAAAATTGTGCACAACAACATCCTGCGGCAATATACTCAGCCTCGGTTGTTGATAATGCAATAGAATTTTGCTTTTTACTAAACCAAGAGACTAGAGCTTTTCCTAGGAAATGACATGTGCTGCTAGTACTTTTTCTATCTACTTTGCATCCGGCAAAATCAGCATCAGAATAACCAATTAGGTCAAACGACGTGGTTTTGGGATACCATAAGCCGACATAAAAAGTGCCTTTAAGGTATCGGAAGATACACTTAACTGCGCACAAATGTGATTCCTTAGGATTAGCTTAAAAACGAGCACATAAACAAACACTAAACATAATGTCTGTTCGACTAGCAGTTAAATATAGTAAGCTACCGATCATACCTCGATACTTACGTATGTCGACAGGTTTGACTTGTTCATCAATATCAAGCTTGGTTGAAGTCGCCATTGGAGTGCTAACTGGTTTTGCTTTTTCCATGTCGAACTTCTTCAATAGATCCTTTGTGTATTTTGCTTGCTTTATGAACATCCCATTGTTGCTTTGTTTGATTTGCAGTCCGAGAAAGAATTTCAGCTCTCCCATCATGCTCATCTCAAACTCATTCTGCATACACTTTGAAAATTCTTGACAAAGAGATTCATCACTAGATCCAAAGATAATATTATCTACATAGACTTGAATCAAAAGAATATTACTATTCAAAGATTTTATAAACAGAGTAGTGTCAACCTTTTCATTTGAAAGATCGTTATCAAGTAGAAAAGTGCTTAGACGATCGTACCAAGCACATTGGGGCTTGTTTCAAACCGTATAAAGCTTTCTTCAACTTGAAAACATATTCAGGAAATTTAAAATCAGTAAAACTGGGTGGTTGAGCTACATAAACCTCTTCTTTTATAAAACTATTTAAATATGCGCTTTTGACATCCATTTGAAATAATTTAAAAGTATGAAAACATGCAAATACACATAACATGCTGAATGGATTCTAATCTCGCAACTGGGGTATAAGTTTCATCGTAGTCGATACCTTCTTCCTGATTTTATCCTTGAGCTACGAGTCGAGCCTTATTACGAGTCACTAAACCATTCTCGTTCAGTTTATTTCGGAATACCCATCGGGTGCCAATGACCGGATGATCAATAGGCTTGGGAACTGGTTCTCCAAACTTGATTCGTTTGAATTGGTTTAATTCCTCTTGCATAGCATCTAACCAAAAGTTATCACTACATGCTTATCAATATTTTTTGGTTCAAACTGTGAGACAAAAGCAACACAAGAAGCTATATCTTTATTAGAGGAACGAGTACTTACACCCTTGGTAATCTCACCAATTACCAAGTCCTTTGGATGACTATCCAAGAATCTCATCTCTTTTGGTGTAGTTTCAGGATTGCTAGTTCTAGCTTCTTTGCTTGGAGGTACATCTGATGCATGATGTGATGGTTCTGCATCTTTGTGTGAAGGTTTTGCAGTAGCTGTACTTGGTGCGATTATGTCTTCATTATCATCATCGTCTAAGTGTTGACTTAGCTCATCAAACTTGACGTTGATAGATTCTTCAATGATCATGGTTCTTTTGTTGAAGACTCTATATCCTTTGCTCTTTGCTGCATAACCTAAAAATATACCTTCATCGGCCTTTTCATCAAATTTACTTAAATTATCTTTAGTATTAAGAATATAGCATTTACAACCAAAGATTTTGAAATGAAGAAACATTTGGTGTCCTATTAAACCATAATTCATAGGGAGTCTTCATCGATATGGGTCGAATTAGAACCCTATTGAGAATATAGCATGTTGTATTTACAGCTTCAGCCCATAAGTATCTAGGTAGACCAAACTGGTTCAACATAACTCTAGCCTATTTCAGATAGAGTTCTGTTCTTACGTTCCACAACTCCTATTTTGTTGTGGAGTCCTAGGGCAAGAGAATTCATGCAAATAACCGTATGTGTCACAAAATTGCTTGAATTCTGTATTCTCAAATTCTCCGCCATGATCACTACGAATACGAGTAATCATAAATCCTTTTTCATTCTGTACTTTCTTGTAAAAGGTGACGAATTCTGATAATGCATCGTTCTTGCGTGCAAGAAAATAAACCCATGTATATCTAGAAAAATCATCTATAATGACAAATGCATATAACTTACAACCTAGACTAGCAATTCTGCTGGGTCCAAATAAGTCCATATACAACAATTGTAAAGGTCTAGTGGTACTTACAGCGTTCTTGGATTTGAATACGGAATTTGGTAGCTTTGTTCTTTTCACATTCACTACATACCGTATCCTTCTTGAAAGAAATATCCGGTAAGCCGCGTACCAACTTCTTCGTAGATAATCTTGAAATTGTATCCATGTTTGCATGGCCGAGTCTCATATGCTATAGTTGACTCTCAATACTTTTAGCCATCAAACATCTACCTGTATTGTTAGCATCTTCCAACAAATAGAATACATTTATATTATCTTCTCTAATACCTTCAAATATAGTACTGCCAGTCGAACTATCAATAATAGTACATTTATCTTTTACGAAGTTAATTCCTATAACCGTGATCAGCTAAATGGCTTATGCTGAGCAGATTATGTTTTTACTCAGTAACAAGACAAATATCTTTAATTACTGGAGAGAGAGCCTTACCAATGTCACCGATACCGATTATGTACCCTCTCAAATTATTACAGAAGGAGACGTATCCTTCTTTATTCGTCTTCGACAGTGTTGCAAATAATGAAGCGTCACCGGTCATGTGCCGTGAGCAACAGCTGTCGAGGATCCATTTGCTCCTAGCATGTGAAGGGTGTCCTATCTACAAAATAATTTGCAGATGAAACTTTTGGTATCCATTTCTTGTAGGGTCCTGACTGGTTATTTTTCGGTATCCATGCATAAATATTTAAATCTACTAACTTTCTGATTCTACATGTAGAAGATATATGACCAATGAGGCCACAATAATGACATTTAGCATGTTGAGTGTTGAAAGTAGTGTGAGGTGCATGATTGGTAGGTTTTGGTTTTCTAGTATAGAAGAATTCATGCCTATTAGTCTTCTTGGGCATAGTCTTGGTATGGTTTGGTCTGACAGTGTTGGGCGTGTTCCGATGATTCGGTAATTGACACGTGTTAGAATAGGAAGCAGCAACTTCAGGCCGTTTTTCTAAACTAATTTCCAACTTTTTAGAAGTGTCATATAATCTATATAGTCAGATGTGAGTGATTCAAATCTGACATGTGCACACTAGAGACTCTTTCTCTCCTTAGATAGGACTTCCTTTAACAGGATAATAGTTTGGTCTTTTTCTTCGAATAGCTTAACAGTCTCGTGTAACAACAATTTAATAGAAGAAAGCTCACCAGACTCATTTGAAGAGTCATTATCTCTAACCTGATCTAGTAGGTCGGTAAGTCTTCCTATTTCTACCTTTGTACTCTTTGAGTATCTTCTTAGAGGTATCATATTTGCTACGCAGTTTTCTGTAATCATCTAACAGTTCACTGAAAGCCTCTCTTAGTTGCTCAAAGGTGAAATCATCATAAGGGTCAAAAAGAGGATTAGTGATTACTGATCGCAAGCCATCAAGCACACATTTGTAGCGTCATCTGATTGTTCATCTTCTGAGTCGCTGGCCTCACTTTCATGCCATATGCTTGTGTTGGCGTACTTTC
Organism: Iris pallida; assembly: GCA_029216955.1. Taxonomy (NCBI): domain Eukaryota; kingdom Viridiplantae; phylum Streptophyta; class Magnoliopsida; order Asparagales; family Iridaceae; genus Iris; species Iris pallida. Next base: position 19,394 of record JANAVB010013149.1, on the reverse strand, counting down.
TTGATGTAGATTTCTTCTGGTAGCCTTTGTCATATTTGACTATTTTTCTTTGATGGTGATGCTGAGGGACAATCTTTTTTCATGTGTCCTTTCTTCTTACATCCATAGCAAATAGGATCTTCCTCATTGTTGTTGTTGTTGCTGTCTTTTGTTCTCCTGTTAAATCTATGAACTTCTTGAACTTTCTTACCAGAAGAGCTTGATCTTCAGAGTCGGAGTCGCTGTCGTCGGAATCATCTTCGATGGTTCTTCTATGTTGAGCCTTGAGAGCGATCGTCTTCTCTGACTTTTCCTTTGGTGTAGCATCTTTAAAGTCTTGAAGTTCTAACTCGTGAGTGAGTAGCTTACCCATGAGTGTTTCTAGAGACATTGTTGAGAGGTCGTTCCCTTCAATGATTGCTGTAGCCTTTGGAATACAGTTCTTTGTAAGGGCTCGTAGAAGTTTGCGAATCTTCTCATGGTTACTGTAATCCTTGCCTAGTGAGGACAAAGGATTTACAATATCCAAGAATCTTGTAAACATCTGAGTGACTGATTCACTTGGCTTCATTTTGAACGCTCATACTTTTGAGTAAGTTTACTGATCTTTGACTCCTTGACTTGTGTTGTTCCTTCGTTGGTTACTTCGAGAAGTTTCCATACTTCGTTTGATGTTGTGCAAGTAGACACCCTGTTGAATTCAGTTCTGTCTAAAGCATAAAATAAAGCGTTAATAGCACGTGCGTCAAGACTGGCCTTTTTTTTCTTCCTCTGTATATTTGTCATGGGGTTTTTCAGCTAAAACACCATTAACATAAATACGAGATAGCTTTTTATAGCCATCAATAACTACAGACAATAAGTCAAAATCAAGAGATTTCAGAAAGAAACTCATACGTGTTTTCCAATAAGTGTAGTTTGTGCCGTCAAACAGTGGAGGTCTGTTTGTGGCTTGGCCATTCACTTATGAATTTTACAGTTGCCATGTGTAATGCTGTGATCTATATAAGAATTGAAATATAACTACAATATTACCTTGCTTTACCTGTATAATCCGCTCTGATACCAATTGTAGGAACGAAATCATAAAGCAGAATACTCTAGAGCAGGGGGATGAATAGAGTAGCCAGCGGAATATTGCTAATTAAAAACTTATTAGCAGTTAGATCACAGATATAATAATAATCACAAAGTAAATGACAGAAATTAAAAGTGATCAGAAGGCAAACGCAATTACCGAGATTTATACTGGTTTCCCTCTTGTGAGGACTAGTCCAGTCGGAATGAACTCTAGCTTCCAGTTGAATCCACTATTGGAAAATCCCGTAAGTCTTCATACGAAGTCCTTGAAACCTCTACAGACGCGAGCTTTGATACGAAGAACTCGACCAACTTCAATTGTAAGAGTTGAATCTTCTATCAAGCCTCTGATTACAATCGCTCTAAAATTTCTAGACCGTACCGCACTGGCAAATTGACTAGAGGATTGTAACTGGCTTGGGATTTGAAAATGAAAGCTTTTAAGAACTCTTTGGAAGAATGTAAGCTCAGGAAGAAAAGAGATTGAATGTGAATTGGTGATTTGAAATGATCAAAATACTTCTCTATTTATAGTTTTTCCAAAGACAAAACTCTGACAGAATTCGGGCAGAATTTGGACAGAACTCTTTGTAACAACCACAACTGAAGGATGACCAAGTTCAAAAACCCAACGTTCACTAATGTTCCAAATGGCCGAACTCGGGCCGAGTTCTCCTAGGGGTTCTGCCAGTTCATTTTTGGAGAAAATAAATTTTAGCTTTTTGAAAAATCCTTCAGAAGCTTTTTGTAAAAAGAATGTTTTTCAAAAACGTAGGTCATTCGTAAAAGGATATGATGGTTTTGAAAAACATTTTTAGGATAGCCTATTTGCCAG
>JANAVB010013149.1:5000-12500 GCA_029216955.1 Iris pallida | reverse complement strand
GTTGTATGCAAACTCCACTAAGTATAGGTGATCCTCCAAGATCCTCCAAAATCCAGAACATAAGTCCACAGCATGTCCTCGAGTGTCTGAATAGTCCTCTCTGACTGTCCGTCCGTCTGAGGGTGTTATGCAGCACTGAACTTGAGCTGAGTGCCCAAACTAGTCTGCAGACTCTGCCAGAAATGGGAAGTATAGCGACTATTCCGATCCGAGATAATGCTCAATAGAACTCTGTGTATCCTGACAATCTACCGCATATACATCTTTGCTAGCCTATCAGTAGACGTACCCACTTAAATGGCAAAAAGTGGGCTGATATGGTCAACCTGTCTACGAAGACCCAAATCGCGTCTTTCCCTCCTGGTGTACGCGGTAATCCAGAAACAAAGTCCATTATGATGTGCTCCCACTTCCACTCCAGAATGGGCAATGGCTGTAACAGTCCTCCTGGCCTCTGCCTCTCTGCCTTAACCTGCTGACAGACTAAACATCTGGCTACGAAGCGTGCTACCTTCCGCTATCCCATACCACCATACATGCTCTTCAGATCCTATACATCTTGTTGGAACTAGGATGCATAGATACTGAGAACGATGGGCCTCCTGCATAACCTGCTCCGAAGGTCTCTACTAGGCACACATAGTCTGGAACCATGCCTCAATACGCCATCCTCTGCAAGAATAAACTCATCATCTACCAATCCTGCTCGAACCTGCTCTCGAATAAACCACAGAGTAACATCGTCAAACTGAGCGACTTTATCCTCTCTATCAAGTCCGACTGAATCTGAAGGCCCCACATCTGTATCTGAACTCTGGCATAATCACCTCGATCCCAGCTCTCCAAATTTGCTAAAAAGTGACGATCTATCTCAAACACATAGCCCACCGGATCCTACTCAAGGCATCGGCAACCACGTTGGCCTTTCCTGGATGATACTGTAATAAATATTGAAGTCCTTCATCAACTCCAACCATGTGCACTACCTCATCTTGAGCTCTTTCTGTGTAAACACATACTTCAAGCTTTTGTGGTCTGAAGATCTCCACATGCTCTCCGTATAGATAGTGCTTCCATAACTTAAGAGCAAAAATAACTGCCGCTAACTCCAAATTATGGGTAGGATAGTTCTTCTCATGGACGTAATTGCCTGGATGCATAGGCAATCACCTTCCCATGCTGCTGTAAGACACAACCCGGACCCTTCCCTGAGGCATCACTGTAGATATTGAACCCGCCTGATCCTGATGGCAATGTCAGAATTGGGGCTGTCGTCAGTCGCTTCTTTAACTCATCAAAAGCAACCTGACACTCGTGACCAGATAAACTCTATGTCCTTTCGGGTCAGCCTAGTCAATGGCTCAACAGTCCGAGAGAAATCCTGAACGAACCTCCTATAGTAGCCTGCCAATCCCAGAAAGCTCCTGATCTTTGCAACTGAACTCGGTGTTGTCCATGCCTCAACTGCTCTGATCTTTTTCGGGTCGACTGAGATCCCATCTCCGGTCACAATATGTCCTAGGAAATCAACTCGATCCAGGAAGAACTCACACTTTGAGAGCTTGCCGTAAAACTGCTCCTTCCTGAGAGTCTCTATGAATACTCTCAAATGCTCCTCATGCTCCTCTGGGTCTTCGAATACACCAAGATATCATCGATGAACACCACCACACGAACTTATCCAAGTACTGGTACAATACCTTGTTCATCAAGTTCATTTACACCGTCGAGGCGCTAGTTAACCCAAACGGCATCACCATGAACTCAAACTGGCCATACCGTGTCCTGAATGTGTCTTCGAATGTCCTCCTTTTTCACCTTTACTTGATGGTAAACTGACCTTAGATCAATTTTGAGAATACCTTCGCTCCGCTCAACTGATCGAACAGATCTTCGATCCTCGGCAGCGGGTACTTGTTCTTGATCATGAGGTTGTTGAGTGCCCTATAGTCGATACACATCCGTACCGACCCATCCTTCTTCGGCACAAAGAGTACTGGTGCACCCTATGGTGAAAAATTCGATCGAATGAAGCCTTTGTCCTACAACTCATCCACCTGCTTCTTTAACTCCACAAGGTCGCTGTTATTCACTCTATAGACGTGCTGAGATATCGTCTCTGCCGGCACCAAGTCTATAGAGAACTCCACATCTCTGTCCTGAGGTAACCCTGGCAACTCCTCCAAAATCATCCATAAACTCAGCTATCAATGGATGTGGCACGCTCTGCTCCTCTACTGACTTCGTAGAAAACTTTGCTGCTCTGCTCCGCCTCCCGTCTGGTGAACTCGAACTCTGGCTCTCCTGGCACTCTGAAAAGAACTCTACTATTGCGACAATCTATACTGGCATGGTGCTTGCTCAACCAATCCTTACCGAGTACAATATCGTAGTTCGGTAATGGCATTACGAGCAGACTCACATCCAGTTCTCGGCCTCCCAAATCTACTCTCCGATCCTTGCAAACATCACGAACGAGGATGATACCACCCCAGTCATGATCTTACAAGTCCTAGGCAATGGTTTAGAAGAAAGCTGGTGTCTAACAGCAAATAATACAGACACAAAGTTATGGGAAGCACCTGAATCAAATAATGCGAATGCGGGAAAAGAGTCGATAAGAACATAACCTGCTATAAAATCTCCTACTGGCTCAGACTCCTCAGCTGCTATGGCGAAAGCTCACCCCTGCTGACCTCCTCTGGCCTGCTGCTGGTGCTGCATGAACTTCTGCTGCTGAGTTGCAATGGTCCCTTCTGTTGCACTACTGGAGCCTTGGCTCCTACTCTGTGAGCTGTACGTCCCGCAGCCATGGGACAATCCCTCAACTGATGCCCTACTGTACCACAAATTAGGTACATTCCTAGCCTCTTTCTACACTCGTTCCATACATGTCATGGCTTCTTACAGAAAGTACAACTGATGGTTTGCTACTGTCTAGGTGCCTGCTGAAACTGCTTCTGCTGAAAAGGTTTCTGCTGATGTTGCTGCTGCTGATAATGGGGCCTCTTGGTCGGGCCCCCACTGCCATTGGCTCTATGTGAATCACGACCTCTTTTCAGCTTCAGTTTAAGGTCGTCCTCCGCTGCCATAGCTCCCAACAGAATCCCTAGAAAAGTAGCATTTTGTTGCTCTTGGTCAAGGACTTGACTTCCTTAACCAAGCCCTTGCTGAATCTCCTAGCCTTCGTTGTCTCGCTAAGGCCCTCCACAAATCTGCCAGGCGGCAGAACTCTCCGGCGTACTCTTCTACTGTCTGGTTCCCCTGAACTAGGTTCTCGAACTGCGTCTCTAAGGCGCCAAATGCTGTATCGGAGGAGAACTTCTCCTTGAAAAGCTTCTTGAAAGCCTCCCAAGTCTGCCCCTCTGTACCAACCCTAGGGTCGGTCTGGTATCATATGCGGACAAGGTCCTGCATCTGGCTGCTACTGCTTCTATTTGAAGCCAAGCTGGTAACTCCGAGGCGAAAGATATCCCCTATATGCTCGATCTAGTTGTCGGCATATAGGATACCCTCGGTACCCTTGAAGTCTTGCGGCCGCATCTTCTGGAAGTCCTGAATGCCGAAGTCCTCGGCTGGTATGGCTGTATCTGTCCTTCCTATGGTTGGGCAGCCACCTTCTTTACTGCCACCATGGCCAGCTGATTGGCATTGTCAATGCCCTGCCTCATATCCTCCGCCTGCGCTGCTGAGTCTCCATCATCTACTGCATGAAGGCAAAGAACTGTGCCATATCAACTGTCCCCTGAGGCGGTGGTGGTAGCATCCCCAGAACTCCTGTGATAGTCCTCGAACTGGTGAGGAGCACCCCGAAAAGCTGCAGACGGTCCCACATGAGCTGGAACAAGAGGTATTGTGGTCCCAGGGTCCTACTGAGTCGGGCGGAAGTGGCAGACCTCTCAGTGGTATCACTTAGGCTAGAGCGCTACGATCGTGTCTCCACAATCCTGAAGACAGATCAAACAAAGAATCAATTTCTGAGAAAGAAGCAATAATCAAAGGAGAATTTGTTTCAAAAGAAGGCAATTAGCAGCAAGAATTAGATAAGAGTTTTCCTAATGTGATTGAGTACCTTAACTTATATCCTATATCCTACTGCAGGCTGTAGTGATACTCTAGTTCGAGTACCACTATGAAATTACTAGTTGCGACGAAGACCTGCATGGGGCACCACTAAAAATGTGTCACGACTCACACCCAGTGTAAGGGTACGAGAAGTGGGTACGTCCAGCCTACGCCGCAGTGTCGGGTAGAACGCTGTCCTAGGTCCAACATCTAACACAATCTAGAATATGCTCCGAATAGAGAACAACATAATAAGTAATCTCAATCACAAACTAAGATGGAAACGATGATAAGATAATCTCAAGAGGGCCACAAATATAAATAAGTCTCGGTACAGAACTCCATAAATAATATCTCAGTACACAAATGTCTCAAGAACAAGATATTAAGAAAAGTCTAGACTAAGCTAATGGCAAGTCCTCAGCGACTACTGGATCCTGCTGAGGTTCTAGGTCACCTGTGTCAACTTGGCCTCCTCCATAGTAAGTATCGCAGCAATCCTTATCATCTGTAATATTTTCAATAGGTCCAATCAGAACAGAAAAGAATATATCTTCACGACCCACACCCGATTTTCGGACGTGAGCTCGTGAGCAAGCCAGCTACGTATCGAGCGGACTCCAGCCTGACTTGAGTATGTATAAGCTGTCAAGGCTATGGTATCATGGCTAATATGGTAATCTACAGTGTATCTCAATCCACAAGAATATATAAGACAAGAATAAATAATTATGGGTCATGGTCTGCAGCCCATTAGCATATTGTCCGATTAGACTCCAAGACTGATATGAGTCTATAAAATAAGCAGAATATATCATGGCATGAATATAAAGCACGAGGATAATAAAGAAATATCACAAGCAAATACCTGTATCCCTGCAGGTGTAATCACTACAATCATGAGCCGCTAACTAACTCCATGTAATCAGCTACCTGAAGAGATCATCAGGTCCTCAGGGACATAGCAAGATACATAAAAACATGCCTATCTAACAGTTTAATCATGCAATAATATAAACATGGTATAAACAGGAACTAGACATGAGACTGACATGAGGCTACTGACAGGTAACTATGAACACGGATACGGGATCAACTATGCATAAATAAACTGCTGAAAAATAAGAGATCAATGGAATACCAAACCCTCGCCCCGAATGTGGACTCGCAGGTCAATTTCAAGACAAGTCACCCCGCCGCCTGTGTGGACTCGCAGGTGCAAACGGACAACCCTCGCCCCGTGTGTGGACTCGCAGGTTGTGGAAACGATACATAAATAACAGTTCAATCACACATACATGTATATACGACTCAGTCAAGATACAGTGAACACGGTATAACTCAGTTATGACACAAGTAAGGACTACCCAAATATGGACTATAATTGGACAATCCTGGTGTAACTATGCTATCAAGTCAGGAAATACTAATATACAAGCAAGATAATAAACTAGTGAACATAGTATCATATAAATCTATAGCAAATAAGTTAACTAAAGATAACCTACTAAAACAGATGAACTATAAGTATTAAAATAAACTGTCGATGGAGGCAAGGTATCTTGCCTGGAGATTGCACGCAGATCCAACAAAATATAGTCCAATACTAAGCCATAAAGTCCAAATCATCACAACTATCTCCGAAAGCTAAAACAAACACTGCCAACATTCTCATAATAGTCAAATTAGCTAGGATTGCCTGTCCTTAAGTCCAATTTGGATACAGGGACAAAAAGGTAATTTTGGGCCAAAATGGTGTCCGCCGTTGGACCCGCTTCGGACCGAAAAATTGCCAGAGTCAATGGTCTCTATATTCGTCAAACTAAATGTCTACGAATTTGTTTTGATGATACGAACCCAATGGTATGTCCAGTTTTGGATTCAGGCAGGCCGTGACAAAATCGCCTGTTGAATCGGATCGTGGGCCCGCGAAATGGCGATCTGATCAACTGTCTCAAAATCGGACCAAACTTGGCATACAGGACCAAAAAAATGATACAGTACTGTTGGTGCAAGTCTCGTCTCGATCTGATGAACGTGCACAAAGTAATTAGGAAATTTGCGCAGAGGCCAATACGGTGAATTTCGACGGATACGCATCAAATTCGTCGTGCACACGATCAATTTAAATTCTGTCAATGCCCACACGTCAACAAAGGCTTTACGCACCTTTTGATGCTTTCGATTCGAGACCACGTCGCCTGGATTGGCGGGACGTACGTCGTATCGATGGTTTTATTGTTTTTAAAACATATTTTTGTCAAACTTCGGGATTCGATTTCTCGGCGCGTAGTCGATGAAATCGACTTCTGCAATTGGGTCATGGAGCCCTACATGTTGTCTATAACTGTGTTCAAGCAGAATTTTTAATCTGGTAGTAGATCGATCGAAATCGATCTTCAAACATGGGTATATGGACTCCTATATACCCTATTTTCGAACAGGTTTTTGAACTTTGGTTCGATTTCTATATCACACTAATGCACTATAAATCATTCTACTTGAAGGTGATGACGAGGGTTATTTCGAGATCGTACCTCAAAATTGGTTCGTGCATTGGTTGCTCGATGGGGGAGATATGTACCCATGAAGTCGGTGGTCGCTGCATTGCTGCTGTCGTTCTCCGTCAGTCCGGCCGCGCGCGCGTGCGTGCTGTATCTGCGTGGTCGTGGCAGCACACGGCGGTGCCCATGGTAGCGCACGGTGGCTGGGTGCGCCTTGGGTTAAGATTGGTGTTAGGGTTGGCTGCTACTACGCTCCATATTCTCTCGATACTTACGAGTATAAGTCGGCGCGGGGGGGGGGTTACTGACCGGGGAGAACGGTCGGGTCGGGCTAGAAGCTGGATTGGTGGGTGCTCGGCTAGCTGCATCGGCCGGGCTTCTCTTCTTTTCCTTTTTTCTTTGTATATATATATCTATATATATATAGTATATTTTACATATACCTACACATATACCTATATTTATATATACACTCATACACATATACACTTGTATATATATATATATTTTATTTATTTATACATACATACTTATATAATTTATTTATATATACATACAAATATACACGTATATCGTATATATATACACATACACATATAATATATAAGCCATATTTAGGGAATAGTATAAACAAATAATTAACTTATATTTACTAACGACAATAACAACATTAATATAATAATAATCCCAATAATAACTAAAATACTCTAAAATCTTATTATATATCTAGATGACCGATACATACATATATATATATATATATATATAATATATTATATAATCTATATATATATATATATATTATATATTTATATAATATATATATATATATATATATATATATATATATAATATATATATATATATATATTATATATATATATATATTTTTTATATATTATTTTATGTATATATATATACATAAAATAAT